>JAHCLQ010000769.1:0-60830 GCA_023678885.1 Pogostemon cablin
CATGAGAAAATGAGCATCAAAATGAAGGAAATATGCATCGAAAAGAAGGAAATGTTGATCATAACGAGAAAACAAGCATCTAAACGGTGAAAATATGCATCGAAATGGAGGAAATATTGATCGTAACGAGAAAAGTAGCATCAAAATGAAGGAAATATGCATCGAAAAGAAGGAAATATTGATCATAACAAGAAAATGAACATCAAAATGATGAAAATATGCATCGAAACAAAGGAAATGTTGATTGTAATGAGAAAACGAGCATCAAAATGATGGAAATATGCATCGAAACGAAGGATATATTGATCGTAACGAGAAATCGAGTGTCTAAATGAAGTAAATATGCATCGACACGAAGGAAATATTGATCGTAACTAGAAAATGAACATCAAAATGAATGAAATATGCATCGTAACGAAGGTAATGTTTGTTGTGATGAGAAAATGAGCATTAAAATGAAGGAAATATGCATCGAAACTAACAAAATATTGATCGTAACGAGAAAATGTGCATCAAAATGAAGGAAATATGCATCGAAACGAAGAAAATGTTGATCATATCGAGAAAATGAGCATCAAAATGATGAAAGTATGCATCAAAAAGAAGGAAATGTTGATCGTAACAAGAAAATGTGCATCAAAATGAAGAAATATGCATCGAAACGAAGAAAATGTTGATCATATCGAGAAAATGAGCATCAAAATGATGGAAACATGCATCGAAAAGAAGAAAATGTTGATCATAACAAGAAAACGAGCATCAAAATGATGAAAATATGCATCGAAACAATGGGAAATGTTAATCGTAACGAAAACAAGCATCTAAATGAAGGAAATATGCATCGAAACGAAGAAAATGTTGATCATATCGAGAAAATGAGCATCAAAATGATGAAAATATGCATCGAAACGGAGGAAATGTTGATCGTCATGAGAAAATGAGCATCAAAATGAAGGAAATATGCATCGAAAAGAAGGAAATGTTGATCATAACGAGAAAACGAGCATCAAAACGATGAAAATATGCATCGAAATGGAGGAAATATTGATCGTAACGAGAAAAGTAGCATCAAAATGAAGGAAATATGCATCGAAAAGAAGGAAATATTGATCATAACGAGAAAATGAATATCAAAATGAAGAAAATATGCATCGAAACGAAGGAAATGTTGATTGTAATGAGAAAACGAGCATCAAAATGATGGAAATATGCATCGAAACGAAGGATATATTGATCGTAACGAGAAAACGAGTGTCTAAATGAAGGAAATATGCATCGACACGAAGGAAATATTGATCGTAACTAGAAAATGAACATCAAAATGAATGAAATATGCATCGTAACGAAGGTAATGTTTGTTGTGATGAGAAAATGAGCATTAAAATGAAGGAAATATGCATCGAAACTAACAAAATATTGATCGTAACGAGAAAATGTGCATCAAAATGAAGGAAATATGCATCGAAACGAAGAAAATGTTGATCATATCGAGAAAATGAGCATCAAAATGATGAAAGTATGCATCAAAAAGAAGGAAATGTTGATCGTAACAAGAAAATGTGCATCAAAATGAAGAAATATGCATCGAAACGAAGAAAATGTTGATCATATCGAGAAAATGAGCATCAAAATGATGGAAACATGCATCGAAAAGAAGAAAATGTTGATCATAACAAGAAAACGAGCATCAAAATGATGAAAATATGCATCGAAACAATGGGAAATGTTGATCGTAACGAAAACAAGCATCTAAATGAAGGAAATATGCATCGAAACGAAGAAAATGTTGATCATATCGAGAAAATGAGCATCAAAATGATGAAAATATGCATCGAAACGGAGGAAATGTAGATCGTCATGAGAAAATGAGCATCAAAATGAAGGAAATATGCATCGAAAAGAAGGAAATGTTGATCATAACGAGAAAACGAGCATCAAAATGATGAAAATATGCATCGAAAAGAAGGAAATGTTGATCCTAACGAGAAAATGTGCATCAAAATGAAGAAATATGCATCGAAACGAATAAAATGTTGAACATATCGAGAAAATGAGCATCAAAATGATAAAAATATGAATCGAAAAGAAGGAAATGTTGATCATAACGAGAAAACGAGCATCAAAATGATAAAAATATGCATCGAAACAATGGGAAATGTTAATCGTAATGAGAAAACAAGCATCTAAATGAAGGAAATATGCATTGAAAAGAAGGAAATGTTGATCATAATGAGAAAACGAGCATAAAAATGATGAAAATATGCATCGAAACGAAGGAAATATTAATCGTAACGAGAAAATTTGCATCAAAATGAAGAAATATACATCGAAATGAAAGAAATATTGATCGTAACGAGAAAATGTGCATCAAAATGAAGTAAATATGCATCGAAACGAAGGAAATGTTGATTGTAATGAGAAAACGAGCATCAAAATGATGGAATATGCATCGAAACGAAGGATATATTGATCGTAACGAGAGAACAAGTGTCTAAATGAAGGAAATATGCATCCAAACGAAGGAAATGTTGATCGTAACTAGAAAATGAACATCAAAATGAAGGAAATATGCATCGAAACGAAGGAAATGTTGATCGTAACTAGAAAATGAACCTCAAAATGAAGGAAATATGCATCAAAACATAGGTAATGTTCATCGAAACGAGAAAATGAGCATCAAAATGAAGGAAATATGCATTGTAACGAAGGTAATGTTCATCGTAACGAGGCAATTAGCCTTAAAATGAAGGAAATATGCATCCAAACAAAGGAAATGTCGATCGTAAGAAGAAAATGTGTATTAAAATGAAGGAAATATGCATTGAAACGAAGAAAATGTTGATCATAACAAGGAAACGAGCATCTTAAAGAAGGAAATAAGCATCGAAACGAAGGAAATGTTGATCGTAATGTGAAAATAAGCATCAAAATGATAAAAATATGCAGCGAAACGATGGAAATAATGATCGTAACGAGAAAATTAGCATCAAAATTAAGGAAATATGCATCAAAACGAAAGAAATGTTGATTGTAATGAGAAAATGAGCTTTAAAATGAAGGAAATATGCATCGAAACGAAAGAAATGTAAATAGTAAAGTGAAAATGAGCATCAAAATAAAGGAAATATGCATCGAAAAGACGGAAATGTTGATCATAATGAGAAAACGAGCTTAAAAATGATGAAAATATGCAACAAAACGAAGGAAATGTTGATCGCAACGAGAAAATGTGCGGCAAAATTATGAAATATGCATCGAAACGAAAGATATATTGATCGTAACAAGAAAATGTGCATCAAAATTAAGGAAATATGCATCGAAACGAAGAAAATGTTGATCATATCGAGTAAATGAGCATCAAAATGATGAAAATATGCATCGAAACGGAGAAAATGTTGATCGTCATGAGAAAATGAGCATCAAAATGAAGGAAATATGCATCGAAAAGAAGGAAATGTTGATCATAACGAGAAAACGAGCATCAAAACGATGAAAATATGCATCGAAATGGAGGAAATATTGATCGTAACGAGAAAAGTAGCATAAAAATGAAGGAAATATGCATCGAAAAGAAGGAAATATTGATCATAACGAGAAAATGAACATCAAAATGAAGAAAATATGCATCGAAACGAAGGAAATGTTGATTGTAATGAGAAAACGAGCATCAAAATGATGGAAATATGCATCGAAACGAAGGATATATTGATCGTAACGAGAAAACGAGTGTCTAAATGAAGGAAATATGCATCGACACGAAGGAAATATTGATCGTAACTAGAAAATGAACATCAAAATGAATGAAATATGCATCGTAACGAAGGTAATGTTTGTTGTGATGAGAAAATGAGCATTAAAATGAAGGAAATATGCATCGAAACTAACAAAATATTGATCGTAACGAGAAAATGTGCATCAAAATGAAGGAAATATGCATCGAACGAAGAAAATGTTGATCATATCGAGAAAATGAGCATCAAAATGATGAAAGTATGCATCAAAAAGAAGGAAATGTTGATCGTAACAAGAAAATGTGCATCAAAATGAAGAAATATGCATCGAAACGAAGAAAATGTTGATCATATCGAGAAAATGAGCATCAAAATGATGGAAACATGCATCGAAAAGAAGAAAATGTTGATCATAACAAGAAAACGAGCATCAAAATGATGAAAATATGCATCGAAACAATGGGAAATGTTAATCGTAACGAAAATAAGCATCTAAATGAAGGAAATATGCATCGAAACGAAGAAAATGTTGATCATATCGAGAAAATGAGCATCAAAATGATGAAAATATGCATCGAAACGGAGGAAATGTTGATCGTCATGAGAAAATGAGCATCAAAATGAAGGAAATAAAATATGCATCGAAAAGAAGGAAATGTTGAACATAACGAGAAAACGAGCATCAAAATGATGAAAATATGGATCGAAAAGAAGGAAAATGTTGATCCTAACGAGAAAATGTGCATCAAAATGAAGAAATATGAATCGAAACGAAGGAAATATCGATCGCAACGAGAAAATGTGCGTCAAAATGATGAAATATGCATCGAAACGAAAGATATATTGATCGTAACAAGAAAATGTGCATCAAAATTAAGGAAATATGTATCGAAACGAAGAAAATGTTGATCATATCGAGTAAATGAGCATCAAAATGATGAAAATATGCATCGAAACGGAGAAAATGTTGATTGTCATGAGAAAATGAGCATCAAAATGAAAGAAATATGCATCGAAAAGAAGGAAATGTTGATCATCACGAGAAAATGAGCATCAAAATGTTGAAAATATGCTTCGAAATGAAGGAAATGTTGATCGTAATGAGAAAAGTAGCATCAAAATGAAGGAAATATGCATCGAAAAGAAGGAAATATTGATCATAACGAGAAAATGAACATCAAAATGAAGAAAATATGCATCGAAACATAGGAAATGTTGATTGTAATGAGAAAACGAGCATCAAAATTATGGAAATATGCATCGAAACGAAGGATATATTGATCGTAACGAGAAAACGAGTGTCTAAATGAAGGAAATATGCATCGACACGAAGGAAATATTGATCGTAACTAGAAAATGAACATCAAAATGAATGAAATATGCATCGTAACGAAGGTAATGTTTGTTGTAATGAGAAAATGAGCATTAAAATGAAGGAAATATGCATCGAAACTAACGAAATATTGATCGTAACGAGAAAATGCGCATCAAAATGAAGAAATATACATCGAAACGAAGAAAATGTTGATCATATCGAGAAAATGAGCATCAAAATGATGGAAACATTCTTCGAAAAGAAGAAAATGTTGATCATAACAAGAAAACGAGCATCAAAATGATGAAAATATGCATCGAAACAATGGGAAATGTTAATCGTAACGAAAATAAGCATCTAAATGAAGGAAATATGCATCGAAACGAAGAAAATGTTGATCATATCGAGAAAATGAGCATCAAAATGATGAAAATATGCATCGAAACGGAGGAAATGTTGATCGTCATGAGAAAATGAGCATCAAAATGAAGGATATATGCATCGAAAAGAAGGGAATGTTGATCATAACGAGAAAACAAGCATCAAAACGATGAAAATATGCATCGAAATGGAGGTAATATTGATCGTAACGAGAAAAGTAGCATCAAAATGAAGGAAATATGCATCGAAAAGTAGGAAATATTGATCATAACGAGAAAATGAACATCAAAATGAAGAAAATATGCATCGAAACGAAGGAAATGTTGATTGTAATGAGAAAACGAGCATCAAAATGATGGAAATATGCATCGAAACGAAGGATATATTGATCGTAACGAGAAAACGAGTGTCTAAATGAAGGAAATATGCATCGACACGAAGGAAATATTGATCGTAACTAGAAAATGAACATCAAAATGAATGAAATATGCATCGTAACGAAGGTAATGTTTGTTGCGATGAGAAAATGAGCATTAAAATGATGGAAATATGCATCGAAACTAACAAAATATTGATCGTAACGAGAAAATGTGCATCAAAATGAAGAAAATATGCATCGAACGAAGAAAATGTTGATCATATCGAGAAAATGAACATCAAAAGTATGCATCAAAAAGAAGGAAATGTTGATCGTAACAAGAAAATGTGCATCAAAATGAAGAAATAAGCATCGAAACGAAGAAAATGTTGATCATAACAAGATAACGAGCATCAAAATGATATAAATATGCATCGAAACAACGGGAAATGTTAATCGTAACGAAAATATGCATCTAAATGAAGGAAATATGCATCGAAACGAAGA
Source organism: Pogostemon cablin (assembly GCA_023678885.1). NCBI lineage: Eukaryota > Viridiplantae > Streptophyta > Magnoliopsida > Lamiales > Lamiaceae > Pogostemon > Pogostemon cablin. The sequence continues at coordinate 6,293 of JAHCLQ010000769.1, forward strand.
AAATGTTGATCATATCGAGAAAATGAGCATCAAAATGATGAAAATATGCATCGAAACGGAGGAAATGTTGATCGTCATGAGAAAATGAGCATCAAAATGAAGGATATATGCATCGAAAAGAAGGAAATATTGATCATAACGAGAAAATGAACATCAAAATGAAGAAAATATGCATCGAAACGAAGAAAATGTTGATCATATCGAGAAAATGAGCATCAAAATAATGAAAGTATGCATCAAAAAGAAGGAAATGTTGATCGTAAAAAGAAAATGTGCATCAAAATGAAGAAATATGCATCGAAACGAAGAAAATGTTGATCATATCGAGAAAATGAGCATCAAAATGATGGAAACATGCATCGAAAAGAAGAAAATTGTGATCATAACAAGAAAACGAGCATCAAAATGATGAAAATATGCATCGAAACAATGGGAAATGTTAATCGTAACGAAAATAAGCATCTAAATGAAGGAAATATGCATCCAAACGAAGAAAATGTTGATCATATCGAGAAAATGAGCATCAAAATTGAGGCCATTCTTAAACAAATAGAAAAGGAATAGATTTACGCGTATAGAATCTAAGCCAATTGAATCAGATCATCCGGGAGCTTTCTGGTCTATAGGGTGTCATCCTATCCAGTACTGGATGAAGTAGAAGGGGGCTTTCGGGCGCATTCCCCCTCTTTTTTTCATCAAGGAGTTCGCGAGCCCTTGGTCTGACCCTGTACTATTAATGATGAAAATATGCATCGAAACGGAGGAAATGTAGATCGTCATGAGAAAATGAGCATCGAAATGAAGGAAATATGCATCGAAAAGAAGGAAATGTTGAACATAACGAGAAAACGAGCATCAAAATGATGAAAATATGCATCGAAAAGAAGGAAATGTTGATCCTAACGAGAAAATGTGCATCAAAATGAAGAAATATGCATCGAAACGAGGGAAATGTTGATCGCAACGAGAAAATGTGCGTCAAAATGATGAAATATGCATCGAAACGAAAGATATATTGATCGTAACAAGGAAATGTGCATCAAAATTAAGGAAATATGCATCGAAACGAAAAAAATGTTGATCATATCGAGTAAATGAGCATCAAAATTATGAAAATATGCATCGAAACGGAGAAAATGTTGATCGTCATGAGAAAATGAGCATCAAAATGAAGGAAATATGCATCGAAAAGAAGGAAATGTTGATCATAACGAGAAAACGAGCATCAAAACGATGAAAATATGCATCGAAATGGAGGAAATATTGATCGTAACGAGAAAAGTAGCATCAAAATGAAGGAAATATGCATCGAAAAGAAGGAAATATTGATTATAACGAGAAAATGAACATCAAAATGAAGAAAATATGCATCGAAACGAAGGAAATGTTGATTGTAATGAGAAAACGAGCATCAAAATGATGGAAATATGCATCGAAACGAAGGATATATTGATCGTAACGAGAAAACGAGTGTCTAAATGAAGGAAATATGCATCGACACGAAGGAAATATTGATCGTAACTAGAAAATGAACATCAAAATGAATGAAATATGCATCGTAACGAAGGTAATGTTTGTTGTGATGAGAAAATGAGCATTAAAATGAAGGAAATATGCATCGAAACTAACAAAATATTGATCGTAACGAGAAAATGTGCATCAAAATGAAGGAAATATGCATCGAACGAAGAAAATGTTGATCATATCGAGAAAATGAACATCAAAATGATGAAAGTATGCATCAAAAAGAAGGAAATGTTGATCGTAACAAGAAAATGTGCATCAAAATGAAGAAATATGCATCGAAACGAAGAAAATGTTGATCATATCGAGAAAATGAGCATCAAAATGATGGAAACATGCATCGAAAGAAGAAAATGTTGATCATAACAAGAAAACGAGCATCAAAATGATGAAAATATGCATCGAAACAATGGGAAATGTTAATCGTAACGAAAATAAGCATCTAAATGAAGGAAATATGCATCGAAACGAAGAAAATGTTGATCATATCGAGAAAATGAGCATCAAAATGATGAAAATATGCATCGAAACGGAGGAAATGTTGATCGTCATGAGAAAATGAGCATCAAAATGAAGGAAATATGCATCGAAAAGAAGGAAATGTTGATCATAACGAGAAAACAAGCATCAAAACGATGAAAATATGCATCGAAATGGAGGAAATATTGATCGTAACGAGAAAAGTAGCATCAAAATGAAGGAAATATGCATCGAAAAGAAGGAAATATTGATCATAACGAGAAAATGAACATCAAAATGAAGAAAATATGCATCGAAACGAAGGAAATGTTGATTGTAATGAGAAAACGAGCATCAAAATGATGGAAATATGCATCGAAACGAAGGATATATTGATCGTAACGAGAAAACGAGTGTCTAAATGAAGGAAATATGCATCGACACGAAGGAAATATTGATCGTAACTAGAAAATGAACATCAAAATGAATGAAATATGCATCGTAACGAAGGTAATGTTTGTTGTGATGAGAAAATGAGCATTAAAATGAAGGAAATATGCTTCGAAACTAACAAAATATTGATCGTAACGAGAAAATGTGCATCAAAATGAAGGAAATATGCATCGAAACGAAGAAAATGTTGATCATATCGAGAAAATGAGCATCAAAATGATGAAAGTATGCATCAAAAAGAAGGAAATGTTGATCGTAACAAGAAAATGTGCATCAAAATGAAGAAATATGCATCGAAACGAAGAAAATGTTGATCATATCGAGAAAATGAGCATCAAAATGATGGAAACATGCATCGAAAAGAAGAAAATGTTGATCATAACAAGAAAACGAGCATCAAAATGATGAAAATATGCATCGAAACAATGGGAAATGTTAATCGTAACGAAAACAAGCATCTAAATGAAGGAAATATGCATCGAAACGAAGAAAATGTTGATCATATCGAGAAAATGAGCATCAAAATGATGAAAATATGCATCGAAACGGAGGAAATGTAGATCGTCATGAGAAAATGAGCATCAAAATGAAGGAAATATGCATCGAAAAGAAGGAAATGTTGATCATAACGAGAAAACGAGCATCAAAATGATGAAAATATGCATCGAAAAGAAGGAAATGTTGATCCTAACGAGAAAATGTGCATCAAAATGAAGAAATATGCATCGAAACGAAGGAAATGTTGATCGCAACGAGAAAATATGCGTCAAAATGATGAAATATGCATCGAAACGAAAGATATATTGATCGTAACAAGAAAATGTGCATCAAAATTAAGGAAATATGCATCGAAACAAAGAAAATGTTGATCATATCGAGAAAATGAGCATCAAAATGATGAAAGTATGCATCAAAAGAAGGAAATGTTGATCGTAACAAGAAAATGTGCATCAAAATGAAGAAATATGAATCGAAACGAAGAAAATGTTGATCATATCGAGAAAATGAGCATCAAAATGATGGAAACATGCATCGAAAAGAAGAAAATGTTGATCATAACAAGAAAACGTGCATCAAAATGATGAAAATATGCATCGAAACAATGGAAAATGTTAATCGTTACCAAAATAAGCATCTAAATGAAAGAAATATGCATCGAAACGAAGAAAATGTTGATCATATCGAGAAAATGAGCATCAAAATGATGAAAATATGCATCGAAACGGAGAAAATGTTGATCGTCATGAGAAAATGAGCATCAAAATGAAGGAAATATGCATCGAAAAGAAGGAAATGTTGATCATAACGAGAAAACGAGCATCAAAATGATGAAAATATGCATCGAAAAGAAGGAAATGTTGATCTTAACGAGAAAATGTGCATCAAAATGAAGAAATATGCATCGAAGCGAATAAAATGTTGAACATATCGAGAAAATGAGCATCAAAATGATAAAAATATGAATCGAAAAGAAGGAAATGTTGATCATAACGAGAAAACGAGCATCAAAATGATAAAAATATGCATCGAAACAATGGGAAATGTTAATCGTAACAAGAAAACAAGCATCTAAATGAAGGAAATATGCATTGAAAAGAAGGAAATGTTGTTCATAATGAGAAAACGAGCATAAAAATGATGAAAATATGCATCGAAACGAAGGAAATATTAATCGTAACGAGAAAATTTGCTTCAAAATGAAGAAATATACATCGAAATGAAAGAAATATTGATCGTAACGAGAAAATGTGCATCAAAATGAAGTAAATATGCATCAAAACGAAGGAAATGTAGATTGTAATGAGAAAACGAGCATCAAAATGGTGGAATATGCATCGAAACGAAGGATATATTGATCGTAACGAGAAAACAAGTGTCTAAATGAAGGAAATATGCATCCAAACGAAGGAAATGTTGATCGTAACTAGAAAATGAACATCAAAATGAAGGAAATATGCATCGAAACAAAGGAAATGTCGATCGTAACTAGAAAATGAACCTCAAAATGAAGGAAATATGCATTAAAACATAGGTAATGTTCATCGAAACGAGAAAATGAGCATCAAAATGAAGGAAATATGCATTGTAACGAAGGTAATGTTCATCGTAACGAGGCAATTCGCCTTAAAATGAAGGAAATATGCATCCAAACAAAGGAAATGTCGATCGTAAGAAGAAATGTGTATTAAAATGAAGGAAATATGCATTGAAACGAAGAAAATGTTGATCATAACAAGGAAACGAGCATCTTAAAGAAGGAAATATGCATCGACACGAAGGAAATATTGATCGTAACTTGAAAATGAACATCAAAATGAATGAAATATGCATCGTAACGAAGGTAATGTTTGTTGTGATGAGAAAATGAGCATTAAAATGAAGGAAATATGCATCGAAACTAACAAAATATTGATCGTAACGAGAAAATGTGCATCAAAATGAATGAAATATGCATCGAACGAAGAAAATGTTGATCATATCGAGAAAATGAACATCAAAATGATGAAAGTATGCATCAAAAAGAAGGAAATGTTGATCGTAACAAGAAAATGTGTATCAAAATGAAGAAATATGCATCGAAACGAAGAAAATGTTGATCATATCGAGAAAATGAGCATCAAAATGATGGAAACATGCATCGAAAAGAAGAAAATGTTGATCATAACAAGAAAACGAGCATCAAAATGATGAAAATATGCATCGAAACAATGGGAAATGTTAATCGTAACGAAAATAAGCATCAAAATGAAGGAAATATGCATCGAAACGAAGAAAATGTTGATCATATCGAGAAAATGAGCATCAAAATGATGAAAATATGCATCGAAACGGAGGAAATGTTGATCGTCATGAGAAAATGAGCATCAAAATGAAGGAAATATGCATCGAAAAGAAGGAAATGTTGATCATAACGAGAAAACAAGCATCAAAACGATGAAAATATGCATCGAAATAGAGGAAATATTGATCGTAACGAGAAAAGTAGCATCAAAATGAAGGAAATATGCATCGAAAAGAAGGAAATATTGATCATAACGAGAAAATGAACATCAAAATGAAGAAAATATGCATCGAAACGAAGGAAATGTTGATTGTAATGAGAAAACGAGCATCAAAATGATGGAAATATGCATCGAAACGAAGGATATATTGATCGTAACGAGAAAACGAGTGTCTAAATGAAGGAAATATGCATCAACACGAAGGAAATATTGATCGTAACTTGAAAATGAACATCAAAATGAATGAAATATGCATCGTAACGAAGGTAATGTTTGTTGTGATGAGAAAATGAGCATTAAAATGAAGGAAATATGCATCGAAACTAACAAAATATTGATCGTAACGAGAAAATGTGCATCAAAATGAAGGAAATATGCATCGAACGAAGAAAATGTTGATCATATCGAGAAAATGAACATCAAAATGATGAAAGTATGCATCAAAAAGAAGGAAATGTTGATCGTAACAAGAAAATGTGCATCAAAATGAAGAAATATGCATCGAAACGAAGAAAATGTTGATCATATCGAGAAAATGAGCATCAAAATGATGGAAACATGCATCGAAAAGAAGAAAATGTTGATCATAACAAGAAAACGAGCATCAAAATGATGAAAATATGCATCGAAACAATGGGAAATGTTAATCGTAACGAAAATAAGCATCTAAATGAAGGAAATATGCATCGAAACGAAGAAAATGTTGATCATATCGAGAAAATGAGCATCAAAATGATGAAAATATGCATCGAAACGGAGGAAATGTTGATCGTCATGAGAAAATGAGCATCAAAATGAAGGAAATATGCATCGAAAAGAAGGAAATGTTGATCATAACGAGAAAACAAGCATCAAAACGATGAAAATATGCATCGAAATACAGGAAATATTGATCGTAACGAGAAAAGTAGCATCAAAATGAAGGAAATATGCATCGAAAAGAAGGAAATATTGATCATAACGAGAAAATGAACATCAAAATGAAGAAAATATGCATCGAAACGAAGGAAATATTGATTGTAATGAGAAAACGAGCATCAAAATAATGGAAATATGCATCGAAACGAAGGATATATTGACCGTAACGAGAAAACGAGTGTCTAAATGAAGGAAATATGCATCGACACGAAGGAAATATTGATCGTAACTAGAAAATGAACATCAAAATGAATGAAATATGCATCGTAACGAAGGTAATGTTTGTTGTGATGAGAAAATGAGCATTAAAATGAAGGAAATATGCATAGAAACTAACAAAATATTGATCGTAACGAGAAAATGTGCATCAAAATGAAGGAAATATGCATCGAACGAAGAAAATGTTGATCATATCGAGAAAATGAACATCAAAAGTATGCATCAAAAAGAAGGAAATGTTGATCGTAACAAGAAAATGTGCATCAAAATGAAGAAATATGCATCGAAACGAAGAAAATGTTGATCATATCGAGAAAATGAGCATCAAAATAATGGAAACATGCATCGAAAAGAAGAAAATGTTGATCATAACAAGATAACGAGCATCAAAATGATGTAAATATGCATCGAAACAATTTGAAATGTTAATCGTAACGAAAATAAGCATCTAAATGAAGGAAATATGCATCGAAACGAAGAAAATGTTGATCATATCGAGAAAATGAGCATCAAAATGATGAAAATATGCATCGAAACGGAGGAAATGTTGATCGTCATCAGAAAATGAGCATCAAAATGAAGGATATATGCATCGAAAAGAAGGAAATATTGATCATAACGAGAAAATGAACATCCAAACGATGAAAATATGCATCGAAATGGAGGAAATATTGATCGTAACGAGAAAAGTAGCATCAAAATGAAGGAAATATGCATCGAAAAGAAGGAAATATTGATCATAACGAGAAAATGAACATCAAAATGAAGAAAATATGCAACGAAACGAAGGAAATGTTGATTGTAATGAGAAAACGAGCATCAAAATGATGGAAATATGCATCGAAACGAAGGATATATTGATCGTAACGAGAAAACGAGTGTCTAAATGAAGGAAATATGCATCGACACGAAGGAAATATTGATCGTAACTTGAAAATGAACATCAAAATGAATGAAATATGCATCGTAACGAAGGTAATGTTTGTTGTGATGAGAAAATGAGCATTAAAATGAAGGAAATATGCATCGAAACTAACAAAATATTGATCGTAACGAGAAAATGTGCATCAAAATGAATGAAATATGCATCGAACGAAGAAAATGTTGATCATATCGAGAAAATGAACATCAAAATGATGAAAGTATGCATCAAAAAGAAGGAAATGTTGATCGTAACAAGAAAATGTGTATCAAAATGAAGAAATATGCATCGAAACGAAGAAAATGTTGATCATATCGAGAAAATGTGCATCAAAATGATGGAAACATGCATCGAAAAGAAGAAAATGTTGATCATAACAAGAAAACGAGCATCAAAATGATGAAAATATGCATCGAAACAATGGGAAATGTTAATCGTAACGAAAATAAGCATCTAAATGAAGGAAATATTCATCGAAACGAAGAAAATGTTGATCATATCGAGAAAATGAGCATCAAAATGATGAAAATATGCATCGAAACGGAGGAAATGTTGATCGTCATGAGAAAATGAGCATCAAAATGAAGGAAATATGCATCGAAAAGAAGGAAATGTTGATCATAACGAGAAAACAAGCATCCAAACGATGAAAATATGCATCGAAATAGAGGAAATATTGATCGTAACGAGAAAAGTAGCATCAAAATGAAGGAAATATGCATCGAAAAGAAGGAAATACTGATCATAACGAGAAAATGAACATCAAAATGAAGAAAATATGCATCGAAACGAAGGAAATGTTGATTGTAATGAGAAAACGAGCATCAAAATGATGGAAATATGCATCGAAACGAAGGATATATTGATCGTAACGAGAAAACGAGTGTCTAAATGAAGGAAATATGCATCGACACGAAGGAAATATTGATCATAACTTGAAAATGAACATCAAAATGAATGAAATATGCATCGTAACGAAGGTAATGTTTGTTGTGATGAGAAAATGAGCATTAAAATGAAGGAAATATGCATCGAAACTAACAAAATATTGATCGTAACGAGAAAATGTGCATCAAAATGAAGGAAATATGCATCGAACGAAGAAAATGTTGATCATATCGAGAAAATGAACATCAAAATGATGAAAGTATGCATCAAAAAGAAGGAAATGTTGATCGTAACAAGAAAATGTGTATCAAAATGAAGAAACATGCATCGAAACGAAGAAAATGTTGATCATATCGAGAAAATGAGCATCAAAATGATGGAAACATGCATCGAAAAGAAGAAAATGTTGATCATAACAAGAAAACGAGCATCAAAATGATGAAAATATGCATCGAAACAATGGGAAATGTTAATCGTAACGAAAATAAGCATCTAAATGAAGGAAATATTCATCGAAACGAAGAAAATGTTGATCATATCGAGAAAATGAGCATCAAAATGATGAAAATATGCATCGAAACGGAGGAAATGTTGATCGTCATGAGAAAATGAGCATCAAAATAAAGGAAATATGCATCGAAAAGAAGGAAATGTTGATCATAACGAGAAAACAAGCATCCAAACGATGAAAATATGCATCGAAATATAGGAAATATTGATCGTAACGAGAAAAGTAGCATCAAAATGAAGGAAATATGCATCGAAAAGAAGGAAATATTGATCATAACGAGAAAATGAACATCAAAATGAAGAAAATATGCATCGAAACGAAGGAAATGTTGATTGTAATGAGAAAACGAGCATCAAAATGATGGAAATATGCATCGAAACGAAGGATATATTGATCGTAACGAGAAAACGAGTGTCTAAATGAAGGAAATATGCATCGACACGAAGAAAATGTTGATCATATCGAGAAAATGAGCATCAAAATGATGAAAATATGCATCGAAACGGAGGAAATGTTGATCGTCATGAGAAAATGAGCATCAAAATGAAGGATATATGCATCGAAAAGAAGGAAATGTTGATCATAACGAGAAAACAAGCATCCAAACGATGAAAATATGCATCGAAATGGAGGAAATATTGATCGTAACGAGAAAAGTAGCATCAAAATGAAGGAAATATGCATCGAAAAGAAGGAAATATTGATCATAACGAGAAAATGAACATCAAAATGAAGAAAATATGCAACGAAACGAAGGAAATGTTGATTGTAATGAGAAAACGAGCATCAAAATGATGGAAATATGCATCGAAACGAAGGATATATTGATCGTAACGAGAAAACGAGTGTCTAAATGAAGGAAATATGCATCGACACGAAGGAAATATTGATCGTAACTTGAAAATGAACATCAAAATGAATGAAATATGCATCGTAACGAAGGTAATGTTTGTTGTGATGAGAAAATGAGCATTAAAATGAAGGAAATATGCATCGAAACTAACAAAATATTGATCGTAACGAGAAAATGTGCATCAAAATGAATGAAATATGCATCGAACGAAGAAAATGTTGATCATATCGAGAAAATGAACATCAAAATGATGAAAGTATGCATCAAAAAGAAGGAAATGTTGATCGTAACAAGAAAATGTGTATCAAAATGAAGAAATATGCATCGAAACGAAGAAAATGTTGATCATATCGAGAAAATGTGCATCAAAATGATGGAAACATGCATCGAAAAGAAGAAAATGTTGATCATAACAAGAAAACGAGCATCAAAATGATGAAAATATGCATCGAAACAATGGGAAATGTTAATCGTAACGAAAATAAGCATCTAAATGAAGGAAATATTCATCGAAACGAAGAAAATGTTGATCATATCGAGAAAATGAGCATCAAAATGATGAAAATATGCATCGAAACGGAGGAAATGTTGATCGTCATGAGAAAATGAGCATCAAAATGAAGGAAATATGCATCGAAAAGAAGGAAATGTTGATCATAACGAGAAAACAAGCATCCAAACGATGAAAATATGCATCGAAATATAGGAAATATTGATCGTAACGAGAAAAGTAGCATCAAAATGAAGGAAATATGCATCGAAAAGAAGGAAATACTGATCATAACGAGAAAATGAACATCAAAATGAAGAAAATATGCATCGAAACGAAGGAAATGTTGATTGTAATGAGAAAACGAGCATCAAAATGATGGAAATATGCATCGAAACGAAGGATATATTGATCGTAACGAGAAAACGAGTGTCTAAATGAAGGAAATATGCATCGACACGAAGGAAATATTGATCATAACTTGAAAATGAACATCAAAATGAATGAAATATGCATCGTAACGAAGGTAATGTTTGTTGTGATGAGAAAATGAGCATTAAAATGAAGGAAATATGCATCGAAACTAACAAAATATTGATCGTAACGAGAAAATGTGCATCAAAATGAAGGAAATATGCATCGAACGAAGAAAATGTTGATCATATCGAGAAAATGAACATCAAAATGATGAAAGTATGCATCAAAAAGAAGGAAATGTTGATCGTAACAAGAAAATGTGTATCAAAATGAAGAAACATGCATCGAAACGAAGAAAATGTTGATCATATCGAGAAAATGAGCATCAAAATGATGGAAACATGCATCGAAAAGAAGAAAATGTTGATCATAACAAGAAAACGAGCATCAAAATGATGAAAATATGCATCGAAACAATGGGAAATGTTAATCGTAACGAAAATAAGCATCTAAATGAAGGAAATATTCATCGAAACGAAGAAAATGTTGATCATATCGAGAAAATGAGCATCAAAATGATGAAAATATGCATCGAAACGGAGGAAATGTTGATCGTCATGAGAAAATGAGCATCAAAATAAAGGAAATATGCATCGAAAAGAAGGAAATGTTGATCATAACGAGAAAACAAGCATCCAAACGATGAAAATATGCATCGAAATATAGGAAATATTGATCGTAACGAGAAAAGTAGCATCAAAATGAAGGAAATATGCATCGAAAAGAAGGAAATATTGATCATAACGAGAAAATGAACATCAAAATGAAGAAAATATGCATCGAAACGAAGGAAATGTTGATTGTAATGAGAAAACGAGCATCAAAATGATGGAAATATGCATCGAAACGAAGGATATATTGATCGTAACGAGAAAACGAGTGTCTAAATGAAGGAAATATGCATCGACACGAAGAAAATGTTGATCATATCGAGAAAATGAGCATCAAAATGATGAAAATATGCATCGAAACGGAGGAAATGTTGATCGTCATGAGAAAATGAGCATCAAAATGAAGGATATATGCATCGAAAAGAAGGAAATGTTGATCATAACGAGAAAACAAGCATCCAAACGATGAAAATATGCATCGAAATGGAGTAAATATTGATCGTAACGAGAAAAGTAGCATCAAAATGAAGGAAATATGCATCGAAAAGAAGGAAATATTGATCATAACGAGAAAATGAACATCAAAATGAAGAAAATATGCAACGAAACGAAGGAAATGTTGATTGTAATGAGAAAACGAGCATCAAAATGATGGAAATATGCATCGAAACGAAGGATATATTGATCGTAACGAGAAAACGAGTGTCTAAATGAAGGAAATATGCATCGACACGAAGGAAATATTGATCGTAACTTGAAAATGAACATCAAAATGAATGAAATATGCATCGTAACGAAGGTAATGTTTGTTGTGATGAGAAAATGAGCATTAAAATGAAGGAAATATGCATCGAAACTAACAAAATATTGATCGTAACGAGAAAATGTGCATCAAAATGAATGAAATATGCATCGAACGAAGAAAATGTTGATCATATCGAGAAAATGAACATCAAAATGATGAAAGTATGCATCAAAAAGAAGGAAATGTTGATCGTAACAAGAAAATGTGTATCAAAATGAAGAAATATGCATCGAAACGAAGAAAATGTTGATCATATCGAGAAAATGTGCATCAAAATGATGGAAACATGCATCGAAAAGAAGAAAATGTTGATCATAACAAGAAAACGAGCATCAAAATGATGAAAATATGCATCGAAACAATGGGAAATGTTAATCGTAACGAAAATAAGCATCTAAATGAAGGAAATATTCATCGAAACGAAGAAAATGTTGATCATATCGAGAAAATGAGCATCAAAATGATGAAAATATGCATCGAAACGGAGGAAATGTTGATCGTCATGAGAAAATGAGCATCAAAATGAAGGAAATATGCATCGAAAAGAAGGAAATGTTGATCATAACGAGAAAACAAGCATCCAAACGATGAAAATATGCATCGAAATAGAGGAAATATTGATCGTAACGAGAAAAGTAGCATCAAAATGAAGGAAATATGCATCGAAAAGAAGGAAATACTGATCATAACGAGAAAATGAACATCAAAATGAAGAAAATATGCATCGAAACGAAGGAAATGTTGATTGTAATGAGAAAACGAGCATCAAAATGATGGAAATATGCATCGAAACGAAGGATATATTGATCGTAACGAGAAAACGAGTGTCTAAATGAAGGAAATATGCATCGACACGAAGGAAATATTGATCATAACTTGAAAATGAACATCAAAATGAATGAAATATGCATCGTAACGAAGGTAATGTTTGTTGTGATGAGAAAATGAGCATTAAAATGAAGGAAATATGCATCGAAACTAACAAAATATTGATCGTAACGAGAAAATGTGCATCAAAATGAAGGAAATATGCATCGAACGAAGAAAATGTTGATCATATCGAGAAAATGAACATCAAAATGATGAAAGTATGCATCAAAAAGAAGGAAATGTTGATCGTAACAAGAAAATGTGTATCAAAATGAAGAAACATGCATCGAAACGAAGAAAATGTTGATCATATCGAGAAAATGAGCATCAAAATGATGGAAACATGCATCGAAAAGAAGAAAATGTTGATCATAACAAGAAAACGAGCATCAAAATGATGAAAATATGCATCGAAACAATGGGAAATGTTAATCGTAACGAAAATAAGCATCTAAATGAAGGAAATATTCATCGAAACGAAGAAAATGTTGATCATATCGAGAAAATGAGCATCAAAATGATGAAAATATGCATCGAAACGGAGGAAATGTTGATCGTCATGAGAAAATGAGCATCAAAATAAAGGAAATATGCATCGAAAAGAAGGAAATGTTGATCATAACGAGAAAACAAGCATCCAAACGATGAAAATATGCATCGAAATATAGGAAATATTGATCGTAACGAGAAAAGTAGCATCAAAATGAAGGAAATATGCATCGAAAAGAAGGAAATATTGATCATAACGAGAAAATGAACATCAAAATGAAGAAAATATGCATCGAAACGAAGGAAATGTTGATTGTAATGAGAAAACGAGCATCAAAATGATGGAAATATGCATCGAAACGAAGGATATATTGATCGTAACGAGAAAACGAGTGTCTAAATGAAGGAAATATGCATCGACACGAAGAAAATGTTGATCATATCGAGAAAATGAGCATCAAAATGATGAAAATATGCATCGAAACGGAGGAAATGTTGATCGTCATGAGAAAATGAGCATCAAAATGAAGGATATATGCATCGAAAAGAAGGAAATGTTGATCATAACGAGAAAACAAGCATCCAAACGATGAAAATATGCATCGAAATGGAGTAAATATTGATCGTAACGAGAAAAGTAGCATCAAAATGAAGGAAATATGCATCGAAAAGAAGGAAATATTGATCATAACGAGAAAATGAACATCAAAATGAAGAAAATATGCAACGAAACGAAGGAAATGTTGATTGTAATGAGAAAACGAGCATCAAAATGATGGAAATATGCATCGAAACGAAGGATATATTGATCGTAACGAGAAAACGAGTGTCTAAATGAAGGAAATATGCATCGACACGAAGGAAATATTGATCGTAACTTGAAAATGAACATCAAAATGAATGAAATATGCATCGTAACGAAGGTAATGTTTGTTGTGATGAGAAAATGAGCATTAAAATGAAGGAAATATGCATCGAAACTAACAAAATATTGATCGTAACGAGAAAATGTGCATCAAAATGAATGAAATATGCATCGAACGAAGAAAATGTTGATCATATCGAGAAAATGAACATCAAAATGATGAAAGTATGCATCAAAAAGAAGGAAATGTTGATCGTAACAAGAAAATGTGTATCAAAATGAAGAAATATGCATCGAAACGAAGAAAATGTTGATCATATCGAGAAAATGAGCATCAAAATGATGGAAACATGCATCGAAAAGAAGAAAATGTTGATCATAACAAGAAAACGAGCATCAAAATGATGAAAATATGCATCGAAACAATGGGAAATGTTAATCGTAACGAAAATAAGCATCTAAATGAAGGAAATATTCATCGAAACGAAGAAAATGTTGATCATATCGAGAAAATGAGCATCAAAATGATGAAAATATGCATCGAAACGGAGGAAATGTTGATCGTCATGAGAAAATGAGCATCAAAATGAAGGAAATATGCATCGAAAAGAAGGAAATGTTGATCATAACGAGAAAACAAGCATCCAAACGATGAAAATATGCATCGAAATATAGGAAATATTGATCGTAACGAGAAAAGTAGCATCAAAATGAAGGAAATATGCATCGAAAAGAAGGAAATATTGATCATAACGAGAAAATGAACATCAAAATGAAGAAAATATACATCGAAACGAAGGAAATGTTGATTGTAATGAGAAAACGAGCATCAAAATGATGGAAATATGCATCGAAACGAAGGATATATTGATCGTAACGAGAAAACGAGTGTCTAAATGAAGGAAATATGCATCGACACGAAGGAAATATTGATCATAACTTGAAAATGAACATCAAAATGAATGAAATATGCATCATAACGAAGGTAATGTTTGTTGTGATGAGAAAATGAGCATTAAAATGAAGGAAATATGCATCGAAACTAACAAAATATTGATCGTAACGAGAAAATGTGCATCAAAATGAAGGAAATATGCATCGAACGAAGAAAATGTTGATCATATCGAGAAAATGAACATCAAAATGATGAAAGTATGCATCAAAAAGAAGGAAATGTTGATCGTAACAAGAAAATGTGTATCAAAATGAAGAAACATGCATCGAAACGAAGAAAATGTTGATCATATCGAGAAAATGAGCATCAAAATGATGGAAACATGCATCGAAAAGAAGAAAATGTTGATCATAACAAGAAAACGAGCATCAAAATGATGAAAATATGCATCGAAACAATGGGAAATGTTAATTGTAACGAAAATAAGCATCTAAATGAAGGAAATATTCATCGAAACGAAGAAAATGTTGATCATATCGAGAAAATGAGCATCAAAATGATGAAAATATGCATCGAAACGGAGGAAATGTTGATCGTCATGAGAAAATGAGCATCAAAATAAAGGAAATATGCATCGAAAAGAAGGAAATGTTGATCATAACGAGAAAACGATCATCAAAATGTTGAAAATATTCATCGAAACGAAGGAAATGTTGATCGTAACGAGAAAATATGCATCAAAATGATGGAAATATGCATCGAAACGAAGGAAATGTTGATTGTAATGAGAAAACGAGCATCAAAATGATGGAAATATGCATCGAAACGAAGGATATATTGACCGTAACGAAAAAACGAGTGTCTAAATGAAGGAAATATGCATCGACATGAAGGAAATATTGATCGTTACTAGAAATTGAACATCAAAATGAATGAAATATGCATCGTAACGAAGGTAATGTTTGTTGTGATGAGAAAATGAGCATTAAAATGAAGGAAATATGCATAGAAACTAACAAAATATTGATCGTAACGAGAAAATGTGCATCAAAATGAAGGAAATATGCATCGAACAAAGAAAATGTTGATCATATCGAGAAAATGAACATCAAAATTATGCATCAAAAAGAAGGAAATGTTGATCGTAACAAGAAAATGTGCATCAAAATGAAGAAATATGCATCGAAACGAAGAAAATGTTGATCATATCGAGAAAATGAGCATCAAAATGATGGAAACATGCATCAAAAAGAAGAAAATGTTGATCATAACAAGAAAACGAGCATCAAAATGATGAAAATATGCATCGAAACAATTTGAAATGTTAATCGTAACGAAAATAAGCATCTAAATGAAGGAAATATGCATCGAAACGAAGAAAATGTTGATCATATCGAGAAAATGAGCATCAAAATGATGAAAATATGCATCGAAACGGAGGAAATGTTGATCGTCATGAGAAAATGAGCATCAAAATGAAGGATATATGCATCGAAAAGAAGGAAATGTTGATCATAACGAGAAAACAAGCATCCAAACGATGAAAATATGCATCGAAATGGAGGAAATATTGATCGTAACGAGAAAAGTAGCATCAAAATGAAGGAAATATGCATCGAAAAGAAGGAAATATTGATCATAACGAGAAAATGAACATCAAAATGAAGAAAATATGCAACGAAACGAAGGAAATGTTGATTGTAATGAGAAAACGAGCATCAAAATGATGGAAATATGCATCGAAACGAAGGATATATTGATCGTAACGAGAAAACGAGTGTCTAAATGAAGGAAATATGCATCGACACGAAGGAAATATTGATCGTAACTTGAAAATGAACATCAAAATGAATGAAATATGCATCGTAACGAAGGTAATGTTTGTTGTGATGAGAAAATGAGCGTTAAAATGAAGGAAATATGCATCGAAACTAACAAAATATTGATCGTAACGAGAAAATGTGCATCAAAATGAATGAAATATGCATCGAACGAAGAAAATGTTGATCATATCGAGAAAATGAACATCAAAATGATGAAAGTATGCATCAAAAAGAAGGAAATGTTGATCGTAACAAGAAAATGTGTATCAAAATGAAGAAACATGCATCGAAACGAAGAAAATGTTGATCATATCGAGAAAATGAGCATCAAAATGATGGAAACATGCATCGAAAAGAAGAAAATGTTGATCATAACAAGAAAACGAGCATCAAAATGATGAAAATATGCATCGAAACAATGGGAAATGTTAATCGTAACGAAAATAAGCATCTAAATGAAGGAAATATTCATCGAAACGAAGAAAATGTTGATCATATCGAGAAAATGAGCATCAAAATGATGAAAATATGCATCGAAACGGAGGAAATGTTGATCGTCATGAGAAAATGAGCATCAAAATAAAGGAAATATGCATCGAAAAGAAGGAAATGTTGATCATAACGAGAAAACGATCATCAAAATGTTGAAAATATTCATCGAAACGAAGGAAATGTTGATCGTAACGAGAAAATATGCATCAAAATGATGGAAATATGCATCGAAACGAAGGAAATGTTGATTGTAATGAGAAAACGAGCATCAAAATGATGGAAATATGCATCGAAACGAAGGATATATTGACCGTAACGAAAAAACGAGTGTCTAAATGAAGGAAATATGCATCGACATGAAGGAAATATTGATCGTTACTAGAAATTGAACATCAAAATGAATGAAATATGCATCGTAACGAAGGTAATGTTTGTTGTGATGAGAAAATGAGCATTAAAATGAAGGAAATATGCATAGAAACTAACAAAATATTGATCGTAACGAGAAAATGTGCATCAAAATGAAGGAAATATGCATCGAACAAAGAAAATGTTGATCATATCGAGAAAATGAACATCAAAATTATGCATCAAAAAGAAGGAAATGTTGATCGTAACAAGAAAATGTGCATCAAAATGAAGAAATATGCATCGAAACGAAGAAAATGTTGATCATATCGAGAAAATGAGCATCAAAATGATGGAAACATGCATCAAAAAGAAGAAAATGTTGATCATAACAAGAAAACGAGCATCAAAATGATGAAAATATGCATCGAAACAATTTGAAATGTTAATCGTAACGAAAATAAGCATCTAAATGAAGGAAATATGCATCGAAACGAAGAAAATGTTGATCATATCGAGAAAATGAGCATCAAAATGATGAAAATATGCATCGAAACGGAGGAAATGTTGATCGTCATGAGAAAATGAGCATCAAAATGAAGGATATATGCATCGAAAAGAAGGAAATGTTGATCATAACGAGAAAACAAGCATCCAAACGATGAAAATATGCATCGAAATGGAGGAAATATTGATCGTAACGAGAAAAGTAGCATCAAAATGAAGGAAATATGCATCGAAAAGAAGGAAATATTGATCATAACGAGAAAATGAACATCAAAATGAAGAAAATATGCAACGAAACGAAGGAAATGTTGATTGTAATGAGAAAACGAGCATCAAAATGATGGAAATATGCATCGAAACGAAGGATATATTGATCGTAACGAGAAAACGAGTGTCTAAATGAAGGAAATATGCATCGACACGAAGGAAATATTGATCGTAACTTGAAAATGAACATCAAAATGAATGAAATATGCATCGTAACGAAGGTAATGTTTGTTGTGATGAGAAAATGAGCGTTAAAATGAAGGAAATATGCATCGAAACTAACAAAATATTGATCGTAACGAGAAAATGTGCATCAAAATGAATGAAATATGCATCGAACGAAGAAAATGTTGATCATATCGAGAAAATGAACATCAAAATGATGAAAGTATGCATCAAAAAGAAGGAAATGTTGATCGTAACAAGAAAATGTGTATCAAAATGAAGAAATATGCATCGAAACGAAGAAAATGTTGATCATATCGAGAAAATGAGCATCAAAATGATGGAAACATGCATCGAAAAGAAGAAAATGTTGATCATAACAAGAAAACGAGCATCAAAATGATGAAAATATGCATCGAAACAATGGGAAATGTTAATCGTAACGAAAATAAGCATCTAAATGAAGGAAATATTCATCGAAACGAAGAAAATGTTGATCATATCGAGAAAATGAGCATCAAAATGATGAAAATATGCATCGAAACGGAGGAAATGTTGATCGTCATGAGAAAATGAGCATCAAAATGAAGGAAATATGCATCGAAAAGAAGGAAATGTTGATCATAACGAGAAAACAAGCATCCAAACGATGAAAATATGCATCGAAATATAGGAAATATTGATCGTAACGAGAAAAGTAGCATCAAAATGAAGGAAATATGCATCGAAAAGAAGGAAATATTGATCATAACGAGAAAATGAACATCAAAATGAAGAAAATATGCATCGAAACGAAGGAAATGTTGATTGTAATGAGAAAACGAGCATCAAAATGATGGAAATATGCATCGAAACGAAGGATATATTGACCGTAACGAGAAAACGAGTGTCTAAATGAAGGAAATATGCATCGACACGAAGGAAATATTGATCGTAACTAGAAAATGAACATCAAAATGAATGAAATATGCATCGTAACGAAGGTAATGTTTGTTGTGATGAGAAAATGAGCATTAAAATGAAGGAAATATGCATAGAAACTAACAAAATATTGATCGTAACGAGAAAATGTGCATCAAAATGAAGGAAATATGCATCGAACGAAGAAAATGTTGATCATATCGAGAAAATGAACATCAAAATTTTGCATCAAAAAGAAGGAAATGTTGATCGTAACAAGAAAATGTGCATCAAAATGAAGAAATATGCATCGAAACGAAGAAAATGTTGATCATATCGAGAAAATGAGCATCAAAATGATGGAAACATGCATCAAAAAGAAGAAAATGTTGATCATAACAAGAAAACGAGCATCAAAATGATGAAAATATGCATCGAAACAATTTGAAATGTTAATCGTAACGAAAATAAGCATCTAAATGAAGGAAATATGCATCGAAACGAAGGAAATGTTGATCATATCGAGAAAATGAGCATCAAAATGATGAAAATATGCATCGAAACGGAGGAAATGTTGATCGTCATGAGAAAATGAGCATCAAAATGAAGGATATATGCATCGAAAAGAAGGAAATGTTGATCATAACGAGAAAACAAGCATCCAAACGATGAAAATATGCATCGAAATGGAGGAAATATTGATCGTAACGAGAAAAGTAGCATCAAAATGAAGGAAATATGCATCGAAAAGAAGGAAATATTGATCATAACGAGAAAATGAACATCAAAATGAAGAAAATATGCAACGAAACGAATGAAATGTTGATTGTAATGAGAAAACGAGCATCAAAATGATGGAAATATGCATCGAAACGAAGGATATATTGACCGTAACGAGAAAACGAGTGTCTAAATGAAGGAAATATGCATCGACACGAAGGAAATATTGATCGTAACTAGAAAATGAAAATCAAAATGAAAATGAAATATGCATCGTAACGAAGGTAATGTTTGTTGTGATGAGAAAATGAGCATTAAAATGAAGGAAATATGCATAGAAACTAACAAAATATTGATCGTAACGAGAAAATGTACATCAAAATGAAGGAAATATGCATCGAACGAAGAAAATGTTGATCATATCAAGAAAATGAACATCAAAAGTATGCATCAAAAAGAAGGAAATGTTGATCGTAAAAAGAAAATGTGCATCAAAATGAAGAAATATGCATCGAAACCAAGAAAATGTTGATCATATCGAGAAAATGAGCATCAAAATGATGGAAACATGCATCGAAAAGAAGAAAATGTTGATCATAACAAGAAAACAAGCATCAAAATGATGAAAATATGCATCGAAACAATGGGAAATGTTAATCGTAACGAAAACAAGCATCTAAATGAAGGAAATATGCATGGAAACGAAGAAAATGTTGATCATATCGAGAAAATGAGCATCAAAATTGAGGCCATTCTTAAACAAATAGAAAAGGAATAGATTTACGCGTATAGAATCTAAGCCAATTGAATCAGATCATCCGGGAGCTTTCTGGTCTATAGGGTGTCATCTTATCTAGTACTGGATGCAGTAGAAGGGGGCTTTCGGGCGCATTCCCCCCCTTTTTTTCATCAAGGAGTTCGCGAGCCCTTGGTCTGACCCTGTACTATTAATGATGAAAATATGCATCGAAACGGAGGAAATGTAGATCGTCATGAGAAAATGAGCATCAAAATGAAGGAAATATGCATCGAAAAGAAGGAAATGTTGAACATAACGAGAAAACGAGCATCAAAATGATGAAAATATGCATCGAAAAGAAGGAAATGTTGATCCTAACGAGAAAATGTGCATCAAAATGAAGAAATATGAATCGAAACGAAGGAAATGTCGATCGCAACGAGAAAATGTGCGTCAAAATGATGAAATATGCATCGAAACGAAAGATATATTGATCGTAACAAGAAAATGTGCATCAAAATTAAGGAAATATGTATCGAAACGAAGAAAATGTTGATCATATCGAGTAAATGAGCATCAAAATGAAGGAAATATGCATCGAAACGAAGAAAATGTTGATCATATCGAGAGAATGAGCATCAAAATTGAGGCCATTCTTAAACAAATAGAAAAGGAATAGATTTACCCGTATAGAATCTAAGCCAATTGAATCAGATCATCCGGGAGCTTTCTGGTCTATAGGGTGTCATCCTATCCAGTACTGGATGTAGTAGAAGGGGGCTTTCGGGCGCATTCCCCCCCTTTTTTTCATCAAGGAGTTCGCGAGCCCTTGGTCTGACCCTGTACTATTAATGATGAAAATATGCACCGAAACGGAGGAAATGTAGATCGTCATGAGAAAATGAGCATCAAAATGAAGGAAATATGCATCGAAAAGAAGGAAATGTTGAACATAACGAGAAATCGAGCATCAAAATGATGAAAATATGCATCGAAAAGAAGGAAATGTTGATCCTAACGAGAAAATGTGCATCAAAATGAAGAAATATGAATCGAAACGAAGGAAATGTCGATCGCAACGAGAAAATGTAAGTCAAAATGATGAAATATGCATCGAAACGAAAGATATATTGATCGTAACAAGAAAATGTGCATAAAAATTAAGGAAATATGTATCGAAACGAAGAAAATGTTGATCATATCGAGTAAATGAGCATCAAAATGATGAAAATATGCATCGAAACGGAGAAAATGTTGATCGTCATGAGAAAATGAGCATCAAAATGAAAGAAATATGCATCGAAAAGAAGGAAATGTTGATCATAACGAGAAAACGAGCATCAAAATATTGAAAATATGCGTGGAAAAGAAGGAAATATTGATCATAACGAGAAAACGAGCGTCAAAATGATGAAAATATGCATTGAAACAATGGGAAATGTTGATTGTAACGAGAAAACGAGCATCTAAATGATGAAAATATGCATCGAAGCGAAGAAAGTGTTGATTGTAACGAGAAAATGAGCATCAAAACGAAGAAATATGCATCGAAACGAAGGAAATGTTAATTGTAACGAGAAAATGAGCATCAAAACGAAGAAATATGCATCGAAACAAAGAAAATGTTGATCATATCGAGAAAATGAGCATCAAAATGATGGAAATATGCATCGAAACTAGGGAAATGTTGATCGTCATGAGAAAATGAGCATCAAAATGAAGGAAATATACATCGAAAAAAAGGAAATGTTGATTATAACGAGAAAACGAGCATCAAAATGATGAAAATATGCATCAAAACGAATGAAATGTTGATCATAACGAGAAAATATGCATTAAAATGATGGAAATATGCATCGAAACGAAGAAAATGTTGATCATATCGAGAAAATGAGCATCTAAATGATTGAAATATTCATCAAAATGAAAGAAATATGTATCGAAACAAAGAAAATGTTAATCATAATGAGAAAACGAGCATAAAAATGATGAAAATATGTATCGAATTTAAGGAAATGTTGATCGTAACGATAAAATGAGCATCAAAATGGAGAAATATGCATCGAAACGAAGAAAATATTGACCATTTCGAGAAAATGAGCATCAAAATAATGGAAATATGCATCGAAAAGAAGGAAATGTTGATCGTAACGAGAAAACGAGCATCAAAATAATGGAAATATGCATCGAAAAGAAGGAAATGTTGATCATAATGAGAAAACGAGCATCAAAATGATGAAAATATGCATCGAAACAAAGGAAATGTTGATCGTAACGAGAAAATATGCATCAAAATGAAGGAAATATGCATCGAAACGAAGAAAATGTTGATCATATCGAGAAAATGAGCATCAAAATAATGGAAATATGCATCGAAAAGAAGGAAATGTTGATCGTAACTACAAAACGAGCATCTAAACGAAGGAAATATTGATCGTAACGAGAAAATACGCATCAAAATGAAGGAAATATGCATCGAAACAAAGAAAATGTTAATCATAATGAGAAAACGAGCATAAAAATGATGATAATATGTATCGAAACCAAGGAAATTTTGATCGTAACGAGAAAACGAGCATCAAAATGATGAAAATATGCATCGAAACGAAGAAAATGTTGATCGTAACGAGAAAATATGCATCAAAATAATGGAAATATGCATCGAAAAGAAGAAAATGTTGATCGTAACGAGAAAACGAGCATCAAAATAATGGAAATATGCATCGAAAAGAAGGAAATGTTGATCGTAACGAGAAAACGAGCATCAAAATAATGGAAATATGCACCGAAAAGAAGGAAATGTTGATCGTAACGAGAAAATATGCATCAAAATGATGAAAATATGCATCGAAACGAAGAAAATGTTGATCATATCGAGAAAATGAGATTCAAAATAATGGAAATATGCATCGAAAAGAAGGAAATGTTGATCGTAACGAGAAAACGAGCATCAAAATAATGGAAATATGCATCGAAAAGAAGGAAATGTTGACCATAACGAGAAAACGAGCGTCAAAATGATGAAAATATGCATCGAAACAATGGGAAATGTTGATCGTAACGAGAAATCGAGCATCTAAATGATGGAAATATGCATCGAAACGAAGAAAATGTTGATTGTAACGAGAAAATGAGCATCAAAACGAAGAAATATGCATCGAAACGAAGGAAATGTTAATTGTAACGAGAAAATGAGCATCAAAACGAAGAAATATGCATTAAAACAAAGAAAATGTTGATCATACCGAGAAAATGAGCATCAAAATGATGGAAATATGCATCGAAACTAGGGAAATGTTGATCGTCATGAGAAAATGAGCATCAAAATGAAGGAAATATGCATCGAAAAGAAGGAAATGTTGATCATAACGAGAAAACTAGCATCAAAATGATGAAAATATGCATCGAAACGAAGGAAATGTTGATCGTAACGAGAAAATATGCATTAAAATGATGGAAATATGCATCGAAACGTAGAAAATGTTGATCATATCGAGAAAATGAGCATCAAAATGATTGAAATATGCATCGAAAAGAAGGAAATATTGATCATAACGAGAAAACGAGCATCTAAATGAAGGAAATATGCATCAAAACGAAGGAAATATTGATTGTAACGAGAAAATGAGCATCAAAACGAAGAAATATGTATCAAAACGAAGGAAATATTGATTGTAACTAGAAAATGAGCAACAAAATGAAGAAATATGCATCGAAACGAATAAAATATTGATCATATCGAGAAAATGAGCAACAAAATGATGGAAATATGCATCGAAACTAGGGAAATGTTAATCGTCATGAGAAAATGAGCATCAAAATGAAGGAAATATGCATCGAAAAGAAGGAAATGTTGATCATAACGAGAAAACGAGCATCAAAATGAAGAAAATATGCATCGAAACGAAGGAAATGTTGATCGTAACGAGAAAATATGCATCAAAATGATGGAAATATGCATCGAAACGAAGAAAATATTGATCATATTGAGAAAATGAGCATCAAAATGGTTGAAATATGAATCGAAAAGAAGGAAATGTTGATCATAACGAGAAAACGATCAACTAAAAGAAGGAAATATTGATCGTAACGAGAAAGTGTGCATCAAAATGAAGGAAATATGCATCGAAACAAAGAAAATGTTAATCATAATTAGAAAACGAGCATAAAAATGATGAAAATATGTATCGAAACGAAGGAAATGTTGATCGTAACGATAAAATGAGCATCAAAATGAAGAAATATGCATGGAAACGAAGAAAATATTGATCATATCGAGAAAATGAGCATCAAAATAATGGAAATATGCATCGAAAAGAAGGAAATGTTGATCGTAACGAGAAAACGAGCATCAAAATAATGGAAATATGCATCGAAAAGAAGGAAATGTTGATCATAACGAGAAAACGAGCATCAAAATGATGAAAATATGCATTGAAACGATGGAAATGTTGATCGTAACGAGAAAATATGCATCAAAATGATGGAAATATGCATCGAAACGAAGAAAATGTTGATCATATCGAGAAAATGAACATCAAAATAATGGAAATATGCATCGAAAAGAAGGAAATGTTGATAGTAACGAGAAAACGAGCATCAAAATAATGGAAATATGCATCGAAAAGAAGGAAATGTTGATCATAACGAGAAAACGAGCGTCAAAATGATGAAAATATGCATCGAAACAATGGGAAATGTTGATCGTAACGAGAAAACGAGCATCTAAATGATGGAAATATGCATCGAAATGAAGGAAATGTTGATTGTAACGAGAAAATGAGCATCAAAACGAAGAAATATGCATCGAAACGAAGGAAATGTTAATTGTAACGAGAAAATGAGCATCAAAACGAAAAAATATGCATCTAAAAGAAGGAAATGTTGATCATAACGAGAAAACGAGCATCAAAATGATGAAAATATGCATCAAAACGAAGGAAATGTTGATTGTAACGATAAAATATGCATCAAAATGATGGAAATATGCATCGAAACGTAGAAAATGTTGATCATATTGAGAAAACGAGCATCAAAATAATTGAAATATGCATCGAAAAGAAGGAAATGTTGATCATAACGAGAAAACGAGTATCTAAATGAAGGAAATATTGATCGTAACGAGAAAATGTGCATCAAAATGAAGGAAATATGCATCGAAAAAAGAAAATGTTAATCATAATGAGAAAACGAGCATAAAAATGATGAAAATATGTATCGAAACGAAGAAAATATTGATCGTAACGAGAAAATGAGCATCAAAATTAAGAAATATGCATCGAAACGAAGAAAATATTGATCATATCGAGAAAATGAGCATCAAAATAATGGAAATATGCATCGAAAAGAAGGAAATGTTGATCGTAACGAGAAAACGAGCATCAAAATAATGGAAATATGCATCGAAAAGAAGGAAATGTAGATCATAACGAGAAAACGAGCATCAAAATGATGAAAATATGCATCGAAACGAAGGAAATGTTGATCGTAACGAGAAAATATGCATCAAAATGATGGAAATATGCATCGAAACGAAAAAAAATGTTGATCATATCGAGAAAATGAGCATCAAAATAATGGTAATATGCATCGAAAAGAAGGAAATGTTGATCGTAACGAGAAAACGAGCATCAAAATAATGGAAATATGCATCGAAAAGAAGGAAATGTTGATCATAACGAGAAAACGAGCATCAAAATGATGAAAATATGCATCGAAATGAAGGAAATGTTGATCGTAACGAGAAAATATGCATCAAAATGATGGAAATATGCATCGAAACGAAGAAAATATTGATCATATTGAGAAAATATGCATCAAAATGATTGAAATATGCATCGAAAAGAAGGAAATGTTGATCATAACGAGAAAACGACCATCTAAATGAAGGTAGTATTGACCGTAACGAGAAAATGTGCATCAAAATGAAGGAAATATGCATCGAAACAAAGAAAATGTTAATCATAATGAGAAAACGAGCATAAAAATGATGAAAATATGTATCGAAACGAAAGAAATGTTGATCGTAACGAGAAAATGAGCATCAAAATGAAGAAATATGCATCGCAACGAAGAAAATATTGATCATATCGAGAAAATGAGCATCAAAATAATGGAAATATGCATCGAAAAGAAGGAAATGTTGATCGTAACGAGAAAACGAGCATCAAAATAATGGAAATATGAATCGAAAAGAAGGAAATGTTGATCATAACGAGAAAACGAGCATCAAAATGATGAAAATATGGATCGAAACGAAGGAAATGTTGATCGTAACGAGAAAATATGCATCAAAATGATGGAAATATGCATCGAAACGAAGAAAATGTTGATCAAAT
The DNA here is from genome assembly GCA_023678885.1 of Pogostemon cablin. NCBI lineage: Eukaryota > Viridiplantae > Streptophyta > Magnoliopsida > Lamiales > Lamiaceae > Pogostemon > Pogostemon cablin. The sequence continues at coordinate 33,843 of JAHCLQ010000769.1, forward strand.
CGAGAAAATGAGCATCAAAATAATGGAAATATGCATCGAAAAGAAAGAAATGTTGTTCGTAACGAGAAAACGAGCATCAAAATAATGGAAATATGCGTGGAAAAGAAGGAAATATTGATCATAACGAGAAAACGAGCGTCAAAATGATGAAAATATGCATTGAAACAATGGGAAATGTTGATTGTAACGAGAAAACGAGCATCTAAATGATGAAAATATGCATCGAAGCGAAGAAAGTGTTGATTGTAACGAGAAAATGAGCATCAAAACGAAGAAATATGCATCGAAACGAAGGAAATGTTAATTGTAACGAGAAAATGAGCATCAAAACGAAGAAATATGCATCGAAACAAAGAAAATGTTGATCATATCGAGAAAATGAGCATCAAAATGATGGAAATATGCATCGAAACTAGGGAAATGTTAATCGTCATGAGAAAATGAGCATCAAAATGAAGGAAATATGCATCGAAAAGAAAGAAATATTGATTATAACGAGAAAACGAGCATCAAAATGATGAAAATATGCATCAAAACGAATGAAATGTTGATCATAACGAGAAAATATGCATTAAAATGATGGAAATATGCATCGAAACGAAGAAAATGTTGATCATATCGAGAAAATGAGCATCTAAATGATTGAAATATTCATCAAAATGAAGGAAATATGTATCGAAACAAAGAAAATGTTAATCATAATGAGAAAACGAGCATAAAAATGATGAAAATATGTATCGAATTTAAGGAAATGTTGATCGTAACGATAAAATGAGCATCAAAATGAAGAAATATGCATCGAAACGAAGAAAATATTGATCATTTCGAGAAAATGAGCATCAAAATAATGGAAATATGCATCGAAAAGAAGGAAATGCTGATCGTAACGAGAAAACGAGCATCAAAATAATGGAAATATGAATCGAAAAGAAGGAAATGTTGATCATAACGAGAAAACGAGCATCAAAATGATGAAAATATGGATCGAAACGAAGGAAATGTTGATCGTAACGAGAAAATATGCATCAAAATGATGGAAATATGCATCGAAACGAAGAAAATGTTGATCAAATAGAGAAAATGAGCATCAAAATAATGGAAATATGCATCGAAAAGAAAGAAATGTTGTTCGTAACGAGAAAACGAGCATCAAAATAATGGAAATATGCGTGGAAAAGAAGGAAATATTGATCATAACGAGAAAACGAGCGTCAAAATGATGAAAATATGCATTGAAACAATGGGAAATGTTGATTGTAACGAGAAAACGAGCATCTAAATGATGAAAATATGCATCGAAGCGAAGAAAGTGTTGATTGTAACGAGAAAATGAGCGTCAAAACGAAGAAATATGCATCGAAACGAAGGAAATGTTAATTGTAACGAGAAAATGAGCTTCAAAACGAAGAAATATGCATCGAAACAAAGAAAATGTTGATCATATAGAGAAAATGAGCATCAAAATGATGGAAATATGCATCGAAACTAGGGAAATGTTGATCGTCATGAGAAAATGAGCATCAAAATGAAGGAAATATGCATCGAAAAGAAGGAAATGTTGATTATAACGAGAAAACGAGCATCAAAATGATGAAAATATGCATCAAAACGAATGAAATGTTGATCATAACGAGAAAATATGCATTAAAATGATGGAAATATGCATCGAAACGAAGAAAATGTTGATCTTATCGAGAAAATGAGCATCTAAATGATTGAAATATTCATCAAAATGAAGGAAATATGTATCGAAACAAAGAAAATGTTAATCATAATGAGAAAACGAGCATAAAAATGATGAAAATATGTATCGAATTTAAGGAAATGTTGATCGTAACGATAAAATGAGCATCAAACAATCCTTTGCACGATCGTAAACGGGCCAATATACCTTGGACTCAACTTTCCTCGACGGCGGAATCGCAACACGCCCTTCCATGGAGAAACTTTTAGAAAAACTTTGTCTCCTTCATTAAACTCCAAATCGCGCCTCCTATTATCTGCGTAGCTTTTCTGTCGATCTTGCGCTGCCTTAAGTCTGTCTCAAATAAGTTGTATTTTTGCCTTCGCATCTTCGATAAGCTCTACTTGTTCGATTTGTCTCTCGCCAACCTCATCCAAAAAGAGTGGTGTTCGACACTTTCGGCCATACAGAGCTTCGTACGGGGGCATTCCAATGCTTGAATGATAACTGTTGTTATAAGCGAACTCCACCAAAGTTACGTACTTATCCCAGCTACCTCCCAAATTCAACACCACTGCACGTAACATGTCTTCTAGTGTCTGTATAGTTCTCTCTGACTATCCATCAGTCTGTGGATGAAACGAGGTACTGAATAGTAATTTTGTACCTAGCGCTTTCTGCAGACTAGGCCAAAAACGGGAAGTGAATCTTGGATCACGGTCAGATATGATTGACACTGGTACTCCGTGCAATCTCACGATCTCATCGACATATAACTTGGCAAGTTTCTCTAAAAATTCGTTGGTATGCACTGGAAGGAAATGTGCCGATTTCGTCAGACGATCGACAATGACCCAAATTGAGTCATGACCCTTTTGGGTTCGAGGTAAACCAAAAACAAAATCCATTGTGACGTTTTCCCATTTCCACTCAGGAATAGGTAGTGGTTGAAGCATGCCGGCTGGTTTTTGGTGTTCCGCTTTAATCTGTTGGCAAGATAAACACTTTGATACAAATTCAGTAGTGTCCCGTTTCATACCTGGCCACCAATAATGCTCCCGAAGTGTTCTATACATTTTGGTACTACCAGGATGCATAGCATAGGCTGAAGAATGGGCTTCCTCAAGAATAGCTCTACGAACATCAAGTTCTGATGGAACACAAACACGATTTTTAAAAGTAAGAAGTCCATCATCCCGAATTTGATATTCTGTTTCTTTTCCTTGATTTAGCTTCGCCATCTTCTGTTGTAAATAAACATCGTGTGATTGTCTTTCTCGAATTTTCTCGAACAAGGTAGGTCTAACCTCGAATTTGGCGATTAAGGCAGAATCATTAGACTTTTCACAATCGAGCGAAATGTGTAAAGATTTAAATTGCTCCAACATAGGAAGATAAAAAGATTGAATTGAAGCAAGTGAGGTAGAAGACTTTCTACTCAGAGCATCTGCAACAACGTTCGCCTTGCCAGGATGATAATCGATGACTAAGTCATAGTCACTAATCAACTCCATCCATCGCCTTTGCCTGAGGTTGAGCTCCTTTTGCGTGGTGATATACTTTAAGCTCTTGTGATCAGTGAAAACCCGACAAGTTGCACCATACAGATAGTGTCTCCATATCTTCAATGCAAAGACGATTGCAGCCAACTCTAAATCATGTGTAGGATAATTTTCTTCGTTCTTCTTCAATTGCCTTGAAGAGTAGGCAATAACCTTTCCTTCTTGCATGAGAACGCATCCTGATCCTTGTCTCGAGGCGTCGCTATAAATGGTAAATTCTCCAATCGCTGGGTCTGGCAAAGCAAGAATAGGAGCTGAAACGAGTCGTCTTTTCAATTCTTGAAATGCTTCCTCGCATTCTTCACTCCATTCAAATTTTACCCCTTTCCGAGTCAATTTAGTCAAAGATGAAGCCAATAACGAAAATCTTTGACAAACCGTCGATAATATCCAGCTAATCCCAGAAAACTACGAATCTCTGTCACGTTCTTTGGATGCTCCCAATCTAGTATAGCTTGAATCTTCACTGGATCGACGTAGATTCCTTCTTTAGAAATGTGATGACCCAAAAAGCTTACCTCGCGAAGCCAAAATTCACACTTTGAGAATTTAGCATAAAGCTGATTTTCTCTGAGAATGTTCAGAGCAATTCTTAGATGCTGAGAATGCTCGTCGTCCGATTTAGAATAAATAAGAATGTCATCAATGAAGATGATGACAAACTTATCTAAGTACGGCCGAAAGACCCGATTCATAAGATCCATAAAAGCTGCAGGAGCATTTGTGAGTCCAAAAGGCATAACACAGAATTCAAAATGACCGTATCTGGTTCGAAAAGCAGACTTAGGGATATCAGATTCCCTAATCTTGAGTTGGTGATAACCGGATCGCAAATCAATTTTTGAGAACACAGTTGCTCCTTGCAATTGATCAAACAGATCATCGATTCTTGGAAGAGGATATTTGTTCTTGATAGTCACCTTGTTCAATTGACGGTAGTCGACACATAGACGAAGTGATCCATCTTTCTTCTTGACAAAAAGAACTGGAGCACCCCATGGAGATGTGCTAGGTCGTATGAAACCCTTCTCCAATAATTCCCCAAGTTGTGTCTGGAGTTCCTTAAGCTCAACAGGCGACATTCGATATGGAGTAATCGATATAGGTGTGATTCCAGGAAGTACGTCAATGGAAAAATCAATCTCTCGATTCGGAGGTTGTCCTGGTAAGTCTTCGGGAAAGACATCAGGAAATTCATTCACGATTGGGATGTCATCTAGTTTAGTTTCAGAAAGAGAAGTATCGATGACAAATGCCAAGAATGCCTCACAACCCTTACGCATTAATTTATGCGCAGTCAACATTGAAATAAGAGAGAGGGATCTCGTTTGAAGTTTACCCTCAAAAACAAGTTCTGAGAATCCTGGTCTACGAAAAATAACAAGCTTCTCGTGGCAATCGAGAATTGCATGATGAGAAGAAAGCCAATCCATGCCAAAAATAACATCAAGATCAATCAAAGGCAATGGTATCAATTCAGCCTCTAAAATGACATCTTTGATCTTCAATGGACAACCAAGGAATACTGAATCACGAATTAGATGCTCTCCAAGAGGGGTATGAACGATGATTCCAGGTGACAAATGAGAGATAGGATAATCTGAGATTGCAGTAAGATCATCTCGGATATAAGACCTATCAGAACCTGGGTCAAATAAAGCGTAGACCTGATGGTCTCCCACAAACACATGGCCTAAAGAAGCAATATTAGGTGAGATTGTGATTTAAAAAATTTGAAAAGATAGAATTTCTTACGAATGTTTTATTCGTAATCAAGTGGCATAACAAGGCGGGGTTAGATTTAGCATGTGAAAATACTCAAATTATAAATTACCTATCACAACCTTCGGATATGAGCGAGCCTCTTCTTGGGAAATATGAAATACTCTAGTTTGCTTCCTTCCTTGCATAGGTGATTGAGTACTAGGGCCGCTTGAGGCATCGGGCACTCTGGTAACTGCAGATCGAGTATCTCTGGGTGTAGAATATGTTAGTTTACCACGAAACTGACTAGAACCCTGACTGCTCGTTCCCATAAGCTGAGGACAAGAACTTCGCATATGCCCCGGCTGTCGACACTGAAAACATACTTGAGGAGCCTTACAGGGGCCGTCATGATATTTTAGGCAATTCTGGCACTTACGATTTTCACCAACTGATCCCGAGACATTGCTCCCGCCTCTACTAAACTGCTCCCGAGGTTGAGGAAAACTAATAGATGCCGAACTTGGTGCGCCACGCGAAGATCCCACACCCCTATACACCTTCGATGCATTTCCTGGAAATGCGCTCCCTTGCCTTTTCTTTTGAGATCGTTCTGCAAGCTTATGTCTCGCCTGAACTAAACCTTCTACCCTCAGGGCTTCTTCTACGAGATCGTCAAGACTCTCGTACTTGTCTCCGGACTTGATGCGATCTCGAATATTTAAATTAAGACCATCTTCAAATCTCTGGCATAAGTCTCTCGTCGTATATGACTCAGGAGCGAATTCTCGCAATTCCAGAAATTTGCTTTCGTACTCAACGACCGACATAATGCCTTGAAAGAGGTTGAAGAACTCCTTTCTCTTCTGATCCTTGATGTACTGAGAGAAGTATCGATCTTTGAATCGTTCCACAAAGATAGCCCACGTAATAGTAACCGAAGATGTCTCTTTTAGATTCTGCCACCATCGTCGTGCACCTGGGCCTAACAGCTTGGTCGCAATGACCACACGATAACATTTTTCAATCATCAAGGTGTCAAAGGTCTCTGTAATCTCCTTTAACCATGCCCCTGCTTTAGAAGCATCTCTTGCACCGTCAAATTTCGAAGTCCCCATGTTTTCAACTGCTTTCACCAAATCAGGTATAAAAAGTGCACCTCGAGAAGCAGAACCTCCTAAAGCCATTTCTGGAGTAAAAACTGGTACATTAGATGTAGGTCGAATCGATTCATTAGCACGAAGAACCTCTTCAGTGACAGTCGTAGTTGTATGAGCCGTTGTAGGTGGTGGAACACCATGTATTCGAATGTGATCATAATACAATTGGTACTGCTCGGGTGTCATCATGTGCTCAACCCGCAACTGGGCCCGTGGTTGCTCTACCTGGGAAACTGGCACCCTATGATCAGAATTGATAGGGTCCATAACCGTCGGAGGAATGACATGATCAGAAGAAATATGTCCTCGAGGTCCACGAGGAACAGAAGAGAGTAGAGGACTCGGAGGATCACGAGGAGCGTGTCCTCGACCTCGACCTCGAACTGGAGGTGCCATAATGACTGAAGGAAAGAAAATGCAAGGTCAAAGTCAAGGCAATACGATACCTTAGGATGACATAGAAACAAAGTTGGACTCATTGGCTTGACACAAAAAGAATGAGAATCATAAAACCAGGCTCTGATACCAAGAAAGTTGTCACGCCTCGACCCCAGACAAAGCGCGACAACCGCCACGTTAACCATAAATTTCACAGAATGGGTGCACTCCACTCCACAAAGTTTATAGAAAACGTAAGGCTTGCTATCAAGTACCTGTAGAACTGAACAACTGATAACAACGGGTACAACCCGAGGACATCATCTCATAAAGTATCAACAAGGATTTACAAAGATACAAAATTCAACGGTGTAACTTAGTTTAAAGAAAATATACATGAACGATATAACATCGCGAAGGTACAAAAAGAACATCAAGGGGGTCACCAAATATAAACTATACAATCTCGCCAATGAATCCGTCAATTTACATAAAAGAGAAAGTACCCAAAACACGGATTGGATGATGAGCAAACGATAGGCAAACCTCCAACCAAAACGATATCAACAGCCTGAAAAGGAAAGAATGATGGGGGGTGAGCAAAACCACTAGCTCAGTGAGGTGATAAGCCGGTCACCCCGACCCTTATACGAAGCATGTACTCCCACTCGCGGTTCATAACATAAAATCCCACAATTCGTCCCACAATAATTATTCTCACTCAGTGTACATATTAATGAAAATAAAAACCTTAGTGCACATTTATGAATAACACAATTAGTTCAAACAACATGTTATCACATAAAAGACGCGTGGGTAGTCAATATCCTCCTCGAACTGAGCTCTCCGTCGAGAGACAGTCCAAGCCCGTCACCGTTACTCTAGATAAAATGCACATTAATATTCTTTCTCAATACGCCAAGTGCTAAAGTTCACAATTCAATATCGACGTGAATACTTGAAATGATCAAACATATAAACATATATGACATGTATGTCCCACACCGGTGACGTTGACTGAGCCTATAATAGACTGATCCATCTAACGATCACCCTCCAGAGTATCAGTATTTGGCAAATGGACAGGTGCCCCGTTAGATCTAACTCACCCAGGTTTGCCAATCACGGGCAGCTTGGTTGTCACTCTAACTCACCCGAACCGCGACAATTCGGGCTACTTAATCAATGTCGCTCCAACTCACCCGAACCGTGACCAATTCGGGCTACTTAACCTTGGTACCAGACATACATATGCATGTGCATCATAAGATGAATAACGACTCAAGTTAGAGTCTTAATTGGCACACAAGAATAACCAGAAATCAATAAAACTCATAAAATGGCTAACATGACTCTAACCAGAGCAATCGAGCCAATCAGGCTCTTTACCACATAACATAATACCAAATAATTTTCTTATCAATTAACTAAAACTAAAATAAATGCACATTTATCGAGGGTCCACACTTCCCACAAGAGAAGGCGTTCCCGAATTATCAACTCACAAGGAAGTGATTAACTCTCTCCGAAATCTGAAGTCGGTCCCTTGCCCTTCGTCGATGGTTCTTTACCTAGAAAGGAGATGAGCAATTAAAGACAAATTAAATATAACTAACTATTAGCGTTAGCATCCCTTTCATTGCTAAAAACAAATCCTAATCGAGTTCGAACGAGTCGATATTAAATAAAAATGGCATGTAACTCTTTAACATCAGTTCCCAATCCCATATAACCGTTTCAATACATTAACTAAACGAAACGATAAAAAAATTAAGTTTGAATTCGACATAAAAATTCTGAAATTTTCCAGCTAGCGGCAGTTTACGAGAAAAATCATAACTAATTGTAGAATAATCGGATTGAGGTGTTTCAAGTGGCTACGGAAAGCTAACGAGTTCAGCTACGTACAGAAATTAAGTTTGCAAACTTTCAAGATTAATAGCTATGTCAAAATCAGTTCGAACAGTCTGCAAATTACCCACATACCAAAAAGAAAAACCCCACAAAATTACAAAATCATGGAAGAAGGAAGCTTAATTCACACACCACTTACCTCAAAACAACTTAAAAACCACCTAGGATGAGGGTTGTAAGGGAGAATTTGATCAACAAGGGTTTCTCCTCTTCCTCTCTTCTTTCCCCTCTTTTGCTTTTCTTCTCCCGTTCTTCTCTCTCTTTTTTTTTTAACTTTAGCCTTAATAATTATATATCAGGCCATTTAAGTGGGCTGAAACTTTGGGCCACAAAATAAATAAATAAATAAATTTGGGCTTTCTAAAAAAATATAGTTGGGCTTAATTGGGCTGGCCTTTTGGGCCATAAAAATAAATAATTAGGTTTTGGGCTTTCTAACAAAATCTAGTTGGGCTAAGATAGGGCTGGCCTTTTGGGCCATAAAATAAATAAATAGGTTTTGGGCTTTCTAAAAAAAATCTAGTTGAACTAAGATATTATAATGAGAATCAAACGAAGGAAATATGCATCGAACCAAAGGAAATATTGATCGTAACGAGAAAACGAGCATAAAAAAGAAGGAAATCCGCATCAAAACGAATGAAATGTTGATCGTAAAAAGAAAAGAAGCATCAAAACGAGTAAATATGCATCGAAAAGAAGGAAATGTTGATCGTAACGAGAAAAGGATTATCAAAATGAAGTAAGTATTCATCAAAACAAAGGAAATGCTGATCATAACTAGAAAAAGTGCATCAAAATGAAGGAAATCTGCATCGAAACGAAGAAAATATTGATCGTAACGAGAAAATGAGCATCAAAATGAAGGAAATATGCATCGAAACGAAGGAAATATTGATCGTAACGGGAAAAGGAGCATCAAAATGAAGGAAATATGCATCGAAACAAAGGTAATATTGATTGTAACGAGAAAATAAGAATCAAAACGAATGAAATATGCATCGAAAAAAAAGAAATATTGGTCGTAACGAGAAAACGAGCATCTAAAAGAAGAAAATCTGCATCGAAACGAACGAAATGTTGATCGTAACAAGATAAGGAGCATCAAAATGAATTAAATATCCATCGAGATAAAGGAAATATTGATCGTAACGAGAATATGAGCATCAAAATGAAGGGAATATGCGTCGAAACGAAGGAAATATTGATCGTAACGAGAAAAGGAGCATCAAAATGAAGGAAATGTGAATCGAAATGAAGGAAATGTTGAACGTAACGAAAAAAGGAGCATTAAAATAAAGGAAATATTCATCGAAACGAAGGAAATACTGATCGTAGTGAGAAAAGGAGCATCAAAATGAAGGAAATATGTATCGAAACAAAGGAAATATTGATCATAATGAGAAAACTAGCATAGAAAAGAAAGAAATCTGCATCGAAACGAATGAAATGTTGATCGTAACAAGAAAAGTAGCATCAAAATTAAGGAAATATGCTTCGAAATGAAGGAAATATTGATCGTAACGAGAAAATGAGCATTAAAATTAAGGAAATATTCATTGAAACGAAGGAAATATTTATCATAATGAGAAAATGAGCATAAAAAAGAAGGAAATCTGCATCAAAACGAATGAAATGTTGATCGTAATGAGAAAAGGTGCATCAAAATGAAGGAAATATGCATCAAAACGAAGGTAATATTGATCGTAACAAGAAAATAAGAATCAAAACGAAGTAAATATGCATCGAACTAAGGAAATATTGATCGTAATTAGAAAACGAGTATAAAAAAGAAGGAAATTTGCATCGAAACGAATAAAATATTGATCGTAACAAGACAAGGAGCGTCAAAATGAAGGAAATATGCATCGAAATGAAGGAAATGTTGATCGTAACAAGAAAAGGAGCGTCAAAATGAAGGAAATATGCATCGAAATGAAGGAAATGTTTATCGTAACGAGAAAATGAGAATTAAAATGAAGCAAATATTCATCAAAACGAAGGAAATATTGTTCGTAATGATAAAAAGAGTATCAAAATGAAGGAAATATGCATCGAAACGAAGGAAACATGATCATAATGAGAAAACGAGCATCAAAAAGAAGGAAATATGCATTGAAAAGATGAAATGTTGATCGTAAAAAGAAAAGAAGCATCAAAATGAAGGAAATATTCATCGAAACGAAGGAAATGTTGATCGTAACGAGAAAAGGAGCATCAAAATGAAGGAAATATGCATCGAAACAAAGGAAATATTGATCATAACGATAAAACGAGCATAAAAAAGAAGAAAATCTGCATCGAAACGAATGAAATGTTGATCGTAAAAAGAAAAGGAGCATCAAAATGTGTAAATATGAACTGAAAAGAAGGATATTCTGATTGTAATGAGAAAAAATACATCAAAATGAAGGAAATATGCATCAAAACGAAGGAAATCTTGATCGTAATGAGATAATGAGCATCAAAATCAAAATGATGGAAATATGCATCGAAACGAATGAAATGTTGATAGTAACGAGAAAAGGAGCATCAAAATGAAGGAAATATGCATTGAAACAAAGGTAATATTGATCAAAACGAGAAAAAGAGAATCAAAACAAAGAAAATATGCATCGTAACATAGGTAATGTTGATTATAACGAGAAAATGAGCATCAAAAAGAGGGAAATATGCATCGAAACGAAGGAAATGTTGATCGTAATGAGAAAATGAGCATTAAAATGAAGGAAATATTCATCGAAACAAAGGAAATGTTGATCGTAATGATAAAAGGAGCATCAAAATGAAAAAAATATGCATCGAAACAAAGGAAACATTGATCATAACGAGAAAACGAGCATCAATAAGAAGGAATTCTGCATCGAAACGAATGAAATGTTGATCGTAACAAGAAAAGGAGCATCAAAATGAAGGAAATATGCATCAAAACGAAGGAAATGTTGATCGTAATGAGAAAAGGAGCATCAAAATGAAGGAAATATGCATCGAAACAAAGGAAACATTGATCCTAATGAGAAAATGAGCTACAAAAAGAAAGAAATCTGCATCGAAACGAATAAAATGTTGAACATAACAAGAAAAGAAGCATCAAAATGAAGGAAATATTGATCGTAACGAGAAAATTAGCATTAAAATTAAGGAAATATGCATCGAAACGAAGGAAATATTGATCGTAATGAAAAAGGAGCATCAAAATGAATGAAATATGCATCGAAACAAAGGAAACATTGATAAAAACAAGAAAACGAGCCTAAAAAGAAGGAAATCTGCATCGAAACGAATGAAATGTTGATCGTAACAAAAAAGGAGCATCAAAATGAAGTAAGTATTCATTGAAACGAAGGAAATACTGATCGTAACTAGAAAAAGTACATCAAAATGAAGTAAATATGCATCGAAATGAATAAAATATTGATCGTAACGAGAAATTGAGCATCAAAATGAAGGAAATATGCATCGAAACGAAGAAAATGTTGATCGTAACGGGAAAAGGAGCATCAAAATAAGGAAATATGCATCGAACCGAAGGTAATATTGATTGTAATGAGAAAATAAGAATCAAAACGAAGAAAATATGCATCGAAACAAAAGAAATATTGGTCGTACGAGAAAACGAGCATCTAAAAGAAGGAAATCTGCATCAAAACGAATAAAATGTTGATTGTAACATGAAAAGAAGCATCAAAATAAAGGAAATATTCATCGAAATAAAGGAAATATTGATCGTAACGAGAAAAGGAGCATCAAAATGAAAGAAATATGCATCGAAACAAAGGAAATATTGATCATAACGAGAAAATGAGAATAAAAAAGAAGAAAATCTGCATCAAAACGAATGAAATGTTAATCGTAAAATGAAAACGAGCATCAAAATGAGTAAATATGCACTAAAAAGAAGGATATTATGATTGTAATGAGAAAAAATACAGCAAAATGAAGGAAATATGCATCGAAACGAAGGAAATCTTGATCGTAACGAGAAAATGAGCATCAAAATCAAAATGATGGAAATATGCATCGAAACAAATGAAATGTTGATCGTAACGAGAAAAGGAGCATCAAAATGAAGGAAATATGCATCGAAACAAAGGTAATATTGATCGAAACGAGAAAATGAGAATCAAAACGAAGAAAATATGCATCGAAACATAGGTAGTGTTGATTGTAACGAGAAAATAAGCATAAAAATGAAGGAAATATACATCAAAACGAAAGAAATGTTGATCGTAATGAGAAAATGAGCATTAAAATGAGGGAAATATTCATCGAAACAAAGGAAATATTGATAGTAATGATAAAAGGAGCATCAAAATGAAAAAATATGCATCGAAACAAAGGAAGCATTGATCATAACTAGAAATCGAGCATCAATAAGAAGGAAATATGCATAATAAAGAATTAAATGCTGATCGTAACAAGAAAAGGAGCATCAAAATGAAGGAAATATGCATCGAAACGAAAGAAATGTTGATCATAACGAGAAAATGAGCTTTAAAATGAAGGAAATATGCATCGAAACGAAGGAAATGTTGATCGTAATGAGAAAAAGAGCATCAAAATGAAGGAAATATGCATCGAAACAAAGGAAATATTGATCCTAATGAGAAAATGAGCAACAAAAAGAAGGAAATCTGCATCGAAACAAATAAAATGTTGAACATAACAAGAAAAGAAGCATCAATATGAAGGAAATATGCATTGAAACGAAGGAAATATTGATCGTAACGAGAAAATTAGCATGAAAATGAAGGAAATATGCATCGAAATGAAGGAAATATTTATCGTAATGAAAAAAGGAGCATCAAAATGAATGAAATATGCATCGAAATAAAGGAAACATTGATAATAATGAGAAAACGAGCCTAAAAATAAGGAAATCTGCATCGAAACGAATGAAATGTTGATCTTAACAAAAAAGGAGCATAAAAATGAAGTAAGTATTCATTGAAACGAAGGAATTGCTGATCGTAACAAGAAAAAGTGAATCAAAATGAAGGAAATATGCATCGAAATGAAGAAAAATATTGATCGTAACGAGAAATTGAGCATCAAAATGAAGGAAATATGCATCGAAACGAAGGAAATGTTGATCGTAAAGAGAAAAGGAGCATCAAAATAAAGGAAATATGCTTCAAAAAAAAGGAAACATGATCATAATGAGAAAAAGAGCATCAAAAAGAAGGAAATATCCATCGAAATAAAGTAAACATTGATTATAACGAGAAAATGAGCATCAAAAAGAAGGAAATTTGCATCGAAACGAATGAAATGTTGATCGTAACAAGAAAAGGAGCATCAAAATGAAGGAAATATTCATCGAAACAAAGGAAATATTGATCGTAACGAGAAAATCAACATTAAAATGAAGGAAATATGCGTCGAAACGAAGAAAATATTGATCGTAACGAGAAAAGGAGCATCAAAATGAAGGAAATATGCATCGAAAGAAAGGAAACATTGATAATAATGAGAAAACGAGCCTCAAAAAGTAGGAAATTTGCATCGAAACGAATGAAATGTTGATCGTAAATAGAAAATGAGCATCAAAATGAAGTAAATATGCATCGAAACGAAGGAAATACTGATCGTAACAAGAAAATGTGCATCAAAACGAAGGAAATATGCATCGAAACAAAGGAAATATTGATCGTAACGAGAAAATGAGCATCAAAATGAAGGAAATATGCATCGAAACGAAGGAAACGTTGATCGTAACGAGAAAAGGGGCATTAAAATGAAGGAAATATGCATCGAAACGAAGGTAATATTGATCGTAACAAGAAAATAAGAATCAAAACGAAGGAAATATGCATCAAAACAAAGGAAATATTGATCGTAACGAGGAAAAAAGCATCAAAATAAAGGAAATATGCGTCGAAACGAAGGAAATTTTGATCGTAATGAGAAAATGAGCATTAAAATGAAGGAAATATGCATCGAAATGAAAGAAATGTTGATCGTAATGAGAAAAGGAGCATAAAAATGAAGGAAATATGCATCGGAACAAAGGAAACATTGATCATAACGAGTAAATGAGCTTCAAAAAGAGGGAAATCTGCATCAAAACGAATGAAATGTTGATCGTAACAAGAAAAGGAGCATCAAAATGAAGGAAATACGCATCGAAACGAAGGAAATATTGATCGTAACGAGAAAATGAACATTAAAATGAAGGAAATATGCATCGAAACGAAGGAAATGTTGATCGTAATGAGAAAAGGAGCGTCAAAATGATTGAAATATGCATCGAAACAAAGGAAACATTGATAATAATGATAAAACGAGCCTCAAAAAGAATGAAATCTGCATCGAAACTAATGAAATGTTGATCGTAACAAGAAAAGTAGCATCAAAATAAAGGAAATATGCATCGAAACGAAGGAAATGTTGATCGTAACGAGAAAATGAGCATTAAAATTATGGAAATAATCATCGAAGTGAAGGAAATATTGATCATAACGAGAAAACGAGCATAAAAAAGAAGGAAATTTGCATCGAAACGAATGAAATGTTGATCGTAACGAGAAAATGAGCATCAAAATGAAGGAAATATGAATCGAAACAAAGGAAATTTTAATCGTATCGAGAAAATGAGAATTAAAATGAAGGAAATATTCATCGAAACGAAGGAAATGTTGATCATAATGAGAAAAGGAGCATCAAAATGAAGGAAATATGCATCGAAATAAAGGAAACATGATCATAATGAGAAAACGAGCATCAAAAAGAAGGAAATATGATCGAAACCAAGGAAATATTGATGTTAATGAGAAAACGAGTATAAGAAATATGGAAATCTGCATTTAAAAACGAATGAAATGTTGATCGTAACAAGAAAAGTAGCATCAAAATGAAGGAAATATGCATCGAAAGAAAGGAAATGTTGATCGTATCGAGCAAATGAGAATAAAAATGAAGGAAATATTCATCGAAACGAAGGAAATATTGATCGTAATGAGAAAAGGAGCATCAAAATGAAGGAAATATGCATCGAAATAAAGGAAACATGATCATAATGAGAAAACGAGCATAAGAAAGAAGGAAATATGCATCGAAACAAAGGAAATATTGATCGTAACAAGAAAAGGAGCATCAAAATGAAAGAAATATGCATCGAAACGAAGGAAACGTTGATCGTAATGAGAAAATGAGCATCAAATTGAAGGAAATATTCATCGAAACAAAGGAAATGTTGATCGTAATCAGAAAAGGAGCATCAAAATGAAGGAAATATACATCAAAATGAAGAAAAGGAGCATCAAAAAGAAGGAAATATGCATCAAAACAAAGGAAACATTGATCATAACGAGAAAACGAGCATCAAAAAGAAGGAAATCTGCATCGAAACGAATGAAATATTGATCGTATCAAGAAAAGGAGCATCAAAATGTAGGAAATATTTATCGAAACGAAGGAAATATTGATCGTAGCGAGAAAAGGAGCATCAAATTGAAGGAAATATGCATCGAAACGAAGGAAATATTGATCATAAAGAGAAAACGAGCATAAAAAAGAAGGAAATCTGAATCAAAATGAATGAAATGTTGATCGTAAAAAGAAAATGAGCATCATAATGAGTAAATATGCATCGAAAAGAAGGAAATGTTGATCGTAACGAGAAAAAATACATCTAAATGAAGGAAATATGCATCGAAACAAAGGAAATCTTGATCGTAAAGAGTAAATGAGCATCAAAATCAAAATGATGGAAATATGCATCGAAACGAATGAAATGTTGATTGTACGAGAAAAGGAGCATCAAAATGAAGGAAATATGCATTGAAACAAAGGTAATATTGATCGAAAGGAGAAAATAAGAATTAAAATGAAGAAAATATGCATCGAAACATTGGAAATGTTAATTGTAACGAGAAAATGAGCACTAAAATGAAGGAAATATGCATTGAAACGAAGGAAATATTGATCGTAACGAGAAAAGGAGCATCAAAATCAAAATTAAGAAAATTTGCATTGAAATGAATGAAATGTTGATCATAACATGAAAAGGAGCATCAAAATTAAGGAAATATTCATCGAAACAAAGACAATGTTGATCGTAATGAGAAAATGAGCATTAAAATGAATGAAATATGCATCGAAACAAAGGAAATGTTGATCGTAATGAGAAAAGGAGCTTCAAAATGAATGAAATATGCATCGGAACAAAGGAAACATTGATAATAATGAGAAAAAACGAGCCTTAAAAAGTAGGAAATCTGCATCGAAATGAATGAAATGTTGATCGTAACAAGAAAAGGAGCATCAAAATGAAGTAAATATGCATCGAAACGAAGGAAATGCTTATCGTAACTAGAAAAAGTGCATCAAAATAAATTAAATATGCATTGAAACGAAGGAAATAATGAACTTAACGAGAAAATGTGCATGAAAATGAAGGAAATACGCATCGAAATAAAGGAAATGTTGATCGTAACGAGAGAAGGAGCATAAAAATGAAGGAAATATGCATCGATACGAAGTTAATATAGATTGTAACGAGAAAATAAGAATCAAAACGAAGGAAATATGCATCGAAACAAAAGAAATATTGATTATAACGAGAAAACGAGCATAAAAAAGTAGGAAATCTGCATCGAAACGAATGTAATGTTGATCGTAACAAGAAAAGGAGCATTAAAATGAAGTAAATATGCATCGAAACGAAGGAAGATTGATTGTAATGAGAAAATGAGCATCAAAATGAAGGAAATATGCGTCGAAATCAAGGAAATGATGATCGTAACGAGAAAAGGAGCATCAAAATGAAGGAAATATGCATCGAAATGAAGGAAATGTTGATCATAACGAGAAAAGGAGCATCAAAATGAAGGAAATATGCATAGAAACAATAGAAATATTGAACTTAACGAGAAAACGAGCATCAAAAAGAAGGAAATCTGCATCGAAACGAATTAAATGTTGATCGTAACAAGAAAAGTAGCATCAAAATGAAGGAAATATGCATCACGAAGGAAATGTTGATCGTAACGAAAAAAGTGCATCAAAATGAAGGAAATATGCATCGAAACGAAGGAAATATTGATCTTAACGAGAAAATGAGCATCAAAATGAAGGAAATATGCATCAAAACGAAGAAAATGTTGATCGTAACGAGAAAATGAGCATCAAAATGAAGGAAATATGCATCGAAATGAAGGTAATATTGATCGTGATGAGAAAATAAGAATAAAAAAAAGGAAATATGCATAGAAACAAAGGAAATATTTATCATAACAAGAAAACGAGCATCAAAAAGTAAGAAATCTTCATCGAAACGAATGAAATATTGATTTCAACAAGAAAGGAGCATTAAAATGAAGTAAATATGCATCGAAACGAAGGAAGATTGATTGTAACGAGAAAATGAGCATCAAAATGAAGGAAATATGCGTCAAAACGAAGGAAATGTTGATCGTAACGAGAAAAGGAGCGTCAAAATGAAGGGAATATGCATCGAAATGAAGGAAATGTTGATCGTAACGAGAAACGGTACATCAAAATAAAGAAATATTCATCGAAACGAAGGAATTACTGATCGTAATGAGAAAATGGGCATCAAAATGAAGGAAATATGCATCGAAACAATAGAAATATTGATCATAATGAGAAAACGAGCATAAAAAAGAATGAAATCTGCATCGAAACGAATGAAATGTTGATCATAACGAGAGAAGGAGCATCAAATGAAGGAAATATTCATCGAAACAAAGGAAATGCTGATCGTAATGAGAAAGAAGCATCAAAATGAAAGAAATACTCATCGAAACGAAGGAAATGTTGATCATAACGAGAAAACGAGCATTAAAAAGATGGAAATCTACATCGAAACGAATGAAATATTGATCATAACAAGAAAAGTAGCATCAAAATGAAGGAAATATGCATCGAAACGAAGGAAATGTTGACCGTAATGCGAAAATGAGCATTAAAATGAAGTAAATATTCATCGAAATGAAAGAAATATTGATCATAACGAGAAAAAGAGCATCAAAAAGAAGGAAATTTGTATCGAAACGAATGAGAAGTTGATCGTAACAAGAAAAGAAGACTCAAAATTAAGGAAATATGCGTAGAAACGAAGGCAATATTTATTGTAAAGAGAAAATGAGAATCAAACGAAGGAAATATGCATCGAACCAAAGGAAATATTGATCGTAACGAGAAAACGAGCATAAAAAAGAAGGAAATCCGCATCGAAACGAATGAAATGTTGATCGTAAAAAGAAAAGAAGCATCAAAACGAGTAAATATGCATCGAAAAGAAGGAAATGTTGATCGTAACGAGAAAAGGATTATCAAAATGAAGTAAGTATTCATCGAAACGAAGGAAATGTTGATCATAACCAGAAAAAGTGCATCAAAATGAAGGAAATATGCATCGAAACGAAGAAAATATTGATCGTAACGAGAAATTGAGCATCAAAATGAAGGAAATATGAATCGAAACGAAGGAAATGTTGATCGTAACGGGAAAAGAAGCATCAAAATGAAGGAAATGTGAATCGAAATGAAGGAAATGTTGAACGTAACGAAAAAAGGAGCATTAAAATGAAGGAAATATTCATCGAAACGAAGGAAATACTGATCGTAACGGGAAAAGGAGCATCAAAATGAAGAAAATATGCATCGAAACAAAGGTAATATTGATTGTAACGAGAAAATAAGAATCAAAACGAAGGAAATATGCATCGAAACAAAAGAAATATTGGTCGTAACGAGAAAACGAGCATCTAAAAGAAGGAAATCTGCATCGAAACGAATGAAATGTTGATCGTAACAAGATAAGGAGCATCAAAATGAATTAAATATCCATCGAGATAAAGGAAATATTGATCGTAACGAGAATATGAGCATCAAAATGAAGGGAATATGCGTCGAAACGAAGGAAATATTGATCGTAACGAGAAAAGGAGCATCAAAATGAAGGAAATGTGAATCGAAATGAAGGAAATGTTGAACGTAACGAAAAAAGGAGCATTAAAATGAAGGAAATATTCATCGAAACGAAGGAAATACTGATCGTAGTGAGAAAAGGAGCATCAAAATGAAGGAAATATGTATCGAAACAAAGGAAATATTGATCATAACGAGAAAACGAGCATAAAAAAGAAAGAAATCTGCATCGAAACGAATGAAATGTTGATCGTAACAAGAAAAGTAGCATCAAAATTAAGGAAATATGCGTCGAAACGAAGGAAATGTTGATCGTAACGAGAAAATGAGCATTAAAATAAGGAAATATTCATCGAAATGAAGGAAATATTTATCATAATGAGAAAATGAGCATCAAAAAGAAAGAAATCTGCATCAAAACGAATGAAATGTTGATCGTAATGAGAAAAGGTGCATCAAAATGAAGGAAATATGCATCGAAACGAAGGTAATATTGATCGTAACGAGAAAATAAGAATCAAAACGAAGTAAATATGCATCGAAACTAAGAAAATATTGATCGTAATGAGAAAACGAGTATAAAAAAGAAGGAAATCTGCATCGAAACGAATAAAATGTTGATCGTAACAAGAAAAGGAGCATCAAAATGAAGGAAATATGCATAGAAATGAAGGAAATGTTGATCGTAACGAGAAAATGAGAATTAAAATGAAGGAAATATTCATCAAAACGAAGGTAATATTGTTCGTAATGATAAAAGGAGTATCAAAATGAAGGAAATATGCATCGAAACGAAGGAAACATTATCATAATGAGAAAACGAGCATCAAAAAGAAGGAAATATGCATTGAAAAGATGAAATGTTGATCGTAAAAAGAAAAGAAGCATCAAAATGAAGGAAATATTCATCGAAACGAAGGAAATGTTGATCGTAACGAGAAAAGGAGCATCAAAATGAAGGAAATATGCGTCGAAACAAAGGAAATATTGATCATAACGATAAAACGAGCATAAAAAAAAAGAAAATCTAACGAATGAAATGTTGATCGTAAAAAGAAAAGGAGCATCAAAATGAGTAAATATGAACTGAAAAGAAGGATATTCTGATTGTAATGAGAAAAAAATACATCAAAATGAAGGAAATATGCATCGAAACGAAGAAAATCTTGATCGTAACAAGAAATTGAGCATCGAAATCAAAATGATGGAAATATGCATCGAAACGAATGAAATGTTGATCGTAACGAGAAAAGGAGCATCAAAATGAAGGAAATATGCATCGAAACGAAGGTAATATTGATCAAAACGAGAAAAAGAGAATCAAAACAAAGAAAATATGCATCGAAACATAGTAATGTTGATTGTAACGAGAAAATGAGCATCAAAATGAAGAAAATATGCATCGAAACGAAGGAAATGTTGATCGTAATGAGAAAATGAGCATTAAAATGAAGGAAATATTCATCGAAACAAAGGAAATGTTGATCGTAATGATAAAAGGAAAATCAAAATAAAAAAAATATGCATCGAAACAAAGGAAACGTTGATCATAACGAGAAAACGAGCATCAATAAGAAGGAATTCTGCATTGAAACGAATGAAATGTTGATCGTAACAAGAAAAGGAGCATCAAAATGAAGGAAATATGCATCAAAACGAAGGAAATGTTGATCGTAATGAGAAAAGGAGCATCAAAATGAAGGAAATATGCATCAAAACAAAGGAAACATTGATCCTAACAAGAAAATGAGCAACAAAAAGAAGGAAATATGCATCGAAACGAATAAAATGTTGAACATAACAAGAAAAGAAGCATCAAAATGAAGGAAATATTGATCGTAACGAGAAAATTAGCATTAAAATGAAGGAAATATGCATCGAAACTAAGGAAATATTGATCGTAATGAAAAAAAGAGCATCAAAATGAATGAAATATGCATCGAAACAAAGGAAACATTGATAAAAAAAGAAAACGAGCCTAAAAAAGAAGGAAATCTGCATCGAAACGAATGAAATGTTGATCGTAACAAAAAAAGAGCATCAAAATGAAGTAAGTATTCATTGAAACGAAGGAAATGCTGATCGTAACTAGAAAAAGTGCATCAAAATGAAGGAAATATGCATCGAAATGAATAAAATATTGATCGTAACGAGAAATTGAGCATCAAAATGAAGGGAATATGCATCGAAACGAAGAAAATGTTGATCATAACGGGAAAAAGAGCATCAAAATGAAGGAAATATGCATCGAACCGAAGGTAATATTGATTGTAACGAGAAAATAAGAAACAAAACGAAGAAAATATGCATCAAAACAAAAGAAATATTGGTCGTAACGAGAAAACGAGCATCTAAAAGAAGGAAATCTGCATCGAAACAAATAAAATGTTGATTGTAAAAAGAAAAGAAGCATCAAAATAAAGGAAATATTCATCGAAACGAAGGAAATGTTGATCGTAACGAGAAAAGGAGCATCAAAATGAAGGAAATATGCATCGAAACAAAGAAAATATTGATCATAACGAGAAAACAAGAATAAAAAAGAAGAAAATCTGCATCAAAACGAATGAAATATTGATCGTAAAATGAAAACGAGCATCAAAATGAGTAAATATGTACTAAAAGAAGGATATTCTGATTGTAATGAGAAAAAATACAGCAAAATGAAGGAAATATGCATCGAAACGAAGGAAATCTTGATCGTAACGAGAAAATGAGCATCATAATCAAAATTATGGAAATATGCATCGAAATGAATGAAATGTTGATCGTAACGAGAAAAGGAGCATCAAAATGAAGCAAATATGCATCGAAACAAACGTAATATTGATCGAAACGAGAAAATAAGAATCAAAACGAAGAAAATATGCATCGAAACATAGGTAGTGTTGATTGTAATGAGAAAATAAGCATAAAAATGAAGGAAATATACATCAAAACGAAATAAATGTTGATCGTAATGAGAAAATGAGCATTAAAATGAAGGATATATTCATCGAAACAAAGGAAATGTTGATCGTAATGATAAAAGGAGCATCAAAATGAAAAAATATGCAAAGAAACAAAGGAAGCATTGATCATAACGAGAAAACGAGCATCAATAAGAAGGAAATATGCATAATAACGAATGAAATGCTGATCGTAACAAGAAAAGGAGCATCAAAATGAAGGAAATATGAATCGAAACGAAGGAAATGTTGATCATAACGAGAAAATGAGCTTTAAAATGAAGGAAATATGCATCGAAACGAAGGAAATGTTGATCGTAATGAGAAAAAGAGCAACAAAATGAAGGAAATATGCATCGAAACAAAGGAAATATTGATCCTAATGAGAAAATGAGCAACAAAAAGAAGGAAATCTGCATCGAAACGAATAAAATGTTGAACATAACAAGAAAAGAAGCATCAATATGAAGGAAATATGCATTGAAACGAAGGAAATATTGATCGTAACGAGAAAATTAGCATGAAAATGAAGGAAATATGCATCGAAATGAAAGAAATATTGATCGTAATGAAAAAAGGAGCATCAAAATGAATGAAATATGCATCGAAATAAAGGAAACATTGATAATAACGAGGAAACGAGCCTAAAAATAAGGAAATCTGCATCGAAACGAATGAAATATTGATCGTAACAAGAAAAGGAGCATCAAAATGAAGGAAATATGCATCGAAACGAAGGAAATATTGATCGTAACGAGAAAATGAGCATTAAAATGAAGGAAATATGCATCGAAACGAAGGAAATGTTGATCGTAATGAGAAAAGGAGCGTCAAAATGAATGAAATATGCATCGAAACAAAGGAAACATTGATAATAATGATAAAACGAGCCTAAAAAAGAATGAAATCTGCATCGAAACTAATGAAATGTGGATCGTAACAAGAAAAGTAGCATCAAAATAAAGGAAATATGCATCGAAACGAAGGAAATATTGATCGTAAAGAGAAAATGAGCATTAAAATTAAGGAAATAATCATCGAAGTGAAGGAAATATTGATCATAACGAGAAAACGAGCATAAAAAGAAGGAAATTTGCATCGAAACGAATGAAATGTTGATCGTAACGAGAAAAGGAGCATCAAAATGAAGGAAATATGAATCGAAACGAAGGAAATTTTGATCGTATTTAGAAAATGAGCATTAAAATGAAGGAAATATTCATCGAAACGAAGGAAATGTTGATCGTAAAGAGAAAATGAGCATTAAAATTAAGGAAATAATCATCGAAGTGAAGGAAATATTGATCATAACGAGAAAACGAGCATAAAAAGAAGGAAATTTGCATCGAAACGAATGAAATGTTGATCGTAACGAGAAAAGGAGCATCTAAATGAAGGAAATATGCAACGAAACAAAGGAAATCTTGATTGTACGAGAAAAGGAGCATCAAAATGAAGGAAATATGCATTGAAACAAAGGTAATATTGATCGAAAGGAGAAAATAAGAATTAAAACGAAGAAAATATGCATCGAAACATAGGAAATGTTGATTGTAACGAGAAAATGAGCATCAAAATGAAGGAAATATGCGTCGAAACAAAGGAAATGTTGATCGTAACGAGAAAAGGAGCATCAAAATCAAAATTAAGAAAATTTGCATTGAAACGAATGAAATGTTGATCATAACGAGAAAAGGAGCATCAAAATGAAGGGAATATGAATCAAAACGAAGGAAATATTGATCATAACGAAAAAATGAGAATCAAAACGAAGGAAATATGCATCAAAACATAGGAAATATTGATCATAATGAGAAAACGATCAAAAAAAGAAGGAAATATGCAACGAATCTAATGAAATGTTGATCGTAACATGAAAAGGAGCATCAAAATTAAGGAAATATGCATCGGAACAAAGACAATGTTGATCGTAATGAGAAAATGAGCATTAAAATTAAGGAAATATGCGTCGAAACCAAGGAAATGTTGATCGTAACGAGGAAAGGAGCATCAAAATGAAGGAAATATGAATCGAAATGAAGGAAATGTTGATCATAACGAGAAAAGGAGCATCAAAATGAAGGAAATATGCATAGAAACAATAGAAATATTGAACTTAACGAGAAAACGAGCATTAAAAAGAAGGAAATCTGCATCGAAACGAATTAAATGTTGATCGTATCAAGAAAAGTAGCATCAAAATGAAGGAAATATGCATCATGAAGGAAATGTTGATTGTAACGAAAAAAGTGCATCAAAATGAAGGAAATATGCATCGAAACGAAGGAAATATTGATCTTAACGAGAAAATGAGCATCAAAATGAAGGAAATATGCATCAAAACAAAGAAAATGTTGATCGTAACGAGAAAAGGAGCATCAAAATGAAGGAAATATGCATCGAAACGAAGGTAATATTGATCGTGACGAGAAAATAAGAATCAAAACAAAGGAAATATGCATCGAAACAAAGGAAATATTTATCATAACAAGAAAACGAGCATCAAAAAGTAGGAAATCTGCATCGAAACGAATGAAATGTTGATTTCAACAAGAAAGGAGCATTAAAATGAAGTAAATATGCATCGAAACGAAGGAAGATGGATTGTAACGAGAAAATGAGCATCAAAATGAAGGAAATATGCATCAAAACGAAGGAAATGTTGATCGTAACGAGAAAATGAGCATCAAAATGAAGGGAATATGCATCGAAATGAAGGAAATGTTGATCGTAACGAGAAAAGGTACATCAAAATAAAGAAATATTCTTCGAAACGAAGGAATTACTGATCGTAATGAGAAAATGAGCATCAAAATGAAGGAAATATGCATCGAAACAATAGAAATATTGATCATAACGAGAAAACGAGCTTCAAAAAGAAGGAAATCTGCATCGAAACGAATGAAATGTTGATCGTAACGAGAAAAGGAGCATCGAAATGAAGGAAATATTCATCGAAACAAAGGAAATATTGATCATAACGAGAAAACAAGAATAAAAAAGAAGAAAATATGCATCAAAACGAATGAAATATTGATCGTAAAATGAAAACGAGCATCAAAATGAGTAAATATGTACTAAAAAGAAGGATATTCTGATTGTAATGAGAAAAAATACAGCAAAATGAAGGAAATATGCATCGAAACGAAGGAAATCTTGATCGTAACGAGAAAATGAGCATCAAAATCAAAATTATGGAAATATGCATCGAAACGAATGAAATGTTGATCGTAACGAGAAAAGGAGCATCAAAATGAAAGAAATATGCATCGAAACAAAGGTAATATTGATTGAATCGAGAAAATGAGAATCAAAACGATGAAAATATGCATCGAAACATAGGTAGTGTTGATTGTAACGAGAAAATAAGCATAAAAATGAAGGACATATACATCAAAACGAAAGAAATGTTGATCGTAATGAGAAAATGAGCATTAAAATGAAGGAAATATTCATCGAAACAAAGGAAATGTTGATCGTAATGATAAAAGGAGCATCAAAATGAAAAAATATGCATCGAAACAAAGGAAGCATTGATCATAACGAGAAAACGAGCATCAATAAGAAGGAAATATGCATAATAACGAATGAAATGCTGATCGTAACAAGAAAAGGAGCATCAAAATGAAGGAAATATGCATCGAAACGAAGGAAATGTTGATCATAACGAGAAAATGAGCTTTAAAATGAAGGAAATATGCATCGAA
This sequence comes from Pogostemon cablin, assembly GCA_023678885.1. Lineage (NCBI taxonomy): Eukaryota > Viridiplantae > Streptophyta > Magnoliopsida > Lamiales > Lamiaceae > Pogostemon > Pogostemon cablin. The sequence continues at coordinate 59,796 of JAHCLQ010000769.1, forward strand.
ACGAAGGAAATGTTGGTCGTAATGAGAAAAAGAGCATCAAAATGAAGGAAATATGCATCGAAACAAAGGAAATATTGATCCTAATGAGAAAATGAGCAACAAAAAGAAGGAAATCTTCATCGAAACGAATAAAATGTTGAACATAACAAGAAAAGAAGCATCAATATGAAGGAAATATGCATTGAAACGAAGGAAATATTGATCGTAACGAGAAAATTAGCATGAAAATGAAGGAAATATGCATCGAAATGAAAGAAATATTGATCGTAATGAAAAAAGGAGCATCAAAATGAATGAAATATGCATCGAAATAAAGGAAACATTGATAATAACGAGGAAACGAGCCTAAAAATAAGGAAATCTGCATCGAATCGAATGAAATATTGATCGTAACAAGAAAAGGAGCATCAAAATGAAGGAAATATGCATCGAAACGAAGGAAATATTGATCGTAACGAGAAAATGAGCATTAAAATGAAGGAAATATGCATCGAAACGAAGGAAATGTTGATCGTAATGAGAATAGGAGCGTCAAAATGAATGAAATATGCATCGAAACAAAGGAAACATTGATTAATAATGATAAAACGAAGCCTAAAAAAGAATGAAATCTGCCATCGAAACTAATGAAATGTGGATCGTAACAAGAAAAGTAGCATCAAAATAAAGGAAATATGCATCGAAACGAAGGAAATATTGATCGTAAAGAGAAAATGAGCATTAAAATTAAGGAAATAATCATCGAAGTGAAGGAAATATTGATCATAAACGAGAAAACGAGCATAAAAAGAAGGAAATTTGCATCGAAACGAATGAAATGTTGATCGTAACGAGAAAAGGAGCATCAAATGAAGGAAATATGAATCGAAACGAAGGAAATTTTTGATCGTATTTAGAAAATGAGCATAAAATGAAGGAAATATTCATCGAAACGAAGGAAATGTTGATCATAATGAGAAAAGGAGCATCAAAATGAAGGAAATATGCATCGAAATAAAGGAAACATGATCATAATGAGAAAACGAGCATCAAAAA
>JAHCLQ010000770.1:0-140841 GCA_023678885.1 Pogostemon cablin
TTCGATACATATTTCCATCATTTTGATGCATATTTTTTTCGTTACGATCAACATTTCTTTCGTTTCGATGCATATTTTCATCATTTTGATGCTCGTTTTCTCGTTATGATCAACATTTCCTTCTTTTCGATGCTTATTTCCATTATTTTGATGCTCGTTTTCTCGTTACGATCAACATTTCCTTCTTTTCGATGCATATTTCCATTAGTTTGAAGCTCATTTTCTCGATATGATCAACATTTTCTTCATTTCGATGCATATTTCCATCATTTTGATGCATATTTTCTCGTTACGATCAACATTTCCTTCGTTTCGATGCATATTTTCATGATTTTGATGCTCTTTTTCTCGTTATGATCAACATTTCCTTCTTTTCGATGCATATTTCCATTATTTTGGTTCTCTTTTCTCGATATGATCAATATTTTCTTCGTTTCGATGCATATTTCTTCATTTTGATGCTCATTTTCTCGTTACGATCAACATTTCCTTCGTTTCGATACATATTTTCATCATTTTTATGCTCTTTTTCTCATTATGATTAACATTTTCTTTGTTTCGATGCATATTTCCTTCATTTTGATGCACATTTTCTCGTTACGATCAATATTTCTTTTATTTAGATGCTCGTTTTATCGTTATGATCAACATTTCCTTCTTTTCGATGCATATTTCAATCATTTTGATGCTCATTTTCTCAATATGATCAATATTTTCTTCGTTTCGATGCATATTTCCATCATTTTGATGCATATTTTCTCGTTACGATCAACATTTCCTTCGTTTCGATGCATACTTTCATCATTTTGATGCTCGTTTTCTCGTTATGATCAATATTTCCTTCTTTTCGATGCATATTTCCATTATTTTGATGATCGTTTTCTTGTTACGATCAACATTTCCTTCTTTTCGATGCATATTTCCATTATTTTGATGCTCATTTTCTCGATATGATCAACATTTTCTTCGTTTCGATGCATATTTCCATCATTTTGATGCATATTTTCTCGTTACTATCAACATTTCCTTCGTTTCGATGCATATTTTCACCATTTTGATGCTCGTTTTCTCATTATGATCAACATTTCCTTCTTTTCGATGCATATTTCCATTATTTTAATGCTCGTTTTATCATTACGATCAACATTTCCTTCTTTTCGATGCATATTTCCATTATTTTGATGCTCATTTTCTCGATATGTTCAATATTTTCTTCGTTTCGATGCATATTTCTTCATTTTGATGATCATTTTCTCATTACGATCAACATTTCCTTCGTTTCGATACATATTTTCATCATTTTTATGATCGTTTTCTCATTATGATTAACATTTTCTTTGTTTCGATGCATATTTCCTTCATTTTGATGCACATTTTCTCGTTACGATCAATATTTCCTTCATTTAGATGCTCGTTTTCTCGTTATGATCAACATTTCCTTCTTTTCGATGCATATTTCAATCATTTTGATGCTCATTTTCTCAATATGATCAATATTTTCTTCGTTTCGATGCATATTTCCATCAATTTGATGCATATTTTCTCGTTACGATCAACATTTCCTTCGTTTCGATGCATATTTTCATCATTTTGATGCTCGTTTTCACGTTATGATCAATATTTCCTTCTTTTCGATGCATATTTCCATTATTTTTAAGCTCGTTTTCTTGTTACGATCAACATTTCCTTCTTTTCGATGCATATTTCCATTATTTTGATGCTCATTTTCTCGATATGGTCAACATTTTCTTCGTTTCGATGCATATTTCCATCATTTTGATGCATATTTTCTCGTTACGATCAACATTTCCTTCGTTTCGATGCATATTTTCATCATTTTGATGCTCGTTTTCTCGTTATGATCTACATTTCCTTCTTTTCGATGCATATTTCCATTATTTTGATGCTCGTTTTCTCGTACGATCAACATTTCCTTCTTTTCGATGCATATTTCCATTATTTTGATGCTCATTTTCTCGATATGATCAATATTTTCTTCGTTTCGATACATATTTCTTCATTTTGATGCTCATTTTCTCATTACGATCAACATTTCCTTCGTTTCGATACATATTTTAATCATTTTTATGATCGTTTTCTCATTATGATTAACATTTTCTTTGTTTCGATGCATATTTCCTTCATTTTGATGCACATTTTCTCGTTACGATCAATATTTCCTTCATTTAGACGCTAGTTTTCTCGTTATAATTAAAATTTCCTTCTTTTCGTTGCATATTTCAATCATTTTGATGCTCATTTTCTCAATATGATCAATATTTTCTTTGTTTCGATGCATATTTCCATCATTTTGATGCATATTTTCTCGTTACGATCAACATTTCCTTCGTTTCGATGCATATTTTCGTCATTTTGATGCTCGTTTTCTCGTTATGATCAACATTTCCTTCTTTTTGATGCATATTTCCATTATTTTTATGCTCGTTTTCTCGTTACGATCAAGATTTCCTTCTTTACGATGCATATTTCAATTATTTTGATGCTCATTTTATCGATATGGTCAACATTTTCTTCGTTTTGATGCATATTTTCTCGTTACGATAAACATTTCCTTCGTTTCGATGCATATTTTCATCATTTTGATGCTCGTTTTCTCGTTATGATCAATATTTCCTTCTTTTCGATGCATATTTCCATTATTTTGATGCTCGTTTTCTTGTTACGATCAATATTTCCTTCTTTTCGATGCATATTTCCATTATTTTGATGCTCATTTTCTCGATATGATCAACATTTTCTTCGTTTCGATGCATATTTCCATCATTTTGATGCATATTTTCTCGTTACGATCAACATTCCTTCGTTTCGATGCATATTTTCATCAATTTGATGCTCGTTTTCTCGTTATGATCAACATTTCCTTCTTTTCGATGCATATTTCCATTATTTTGATGCTCGTTTTCTCGTTATGATCAACATTTCCTTCTTTTCGATGCATATTTCCATTATTTTGATGTTCATTTTCTCGATATGATCAATATTTTCTTCGTTTCGATGCATATTTCTTCATTTTGATGCTCATTTTCTCATTACGATCAACATTTCCTTCGTTTCGATACATATTTTTATCATTTTTATGATCGTTTTCTCATTATGATTAACATTTTCTTTGTTTCGATGCATATTTCCTTCATTTTGATGCACATTTTCTCGTTACGATCAATATTTCCTTCATTTAGATGCTAGTTTTCTCGTTATGATTAAAATTTCCTTCTTTTCGTTGCATATTTCAATCATTTTGATGCTCATTTTCTCAATATGATCAATATTTTCTTTGTTTCGATGCATATTTCCATCATTTTGATGCATATTTTCTCGTTACGATCAACATTTCCTTCGTTTCGATGCATATTTTCGTCATTTTGATGCTCGTTTTCTCGTTATGATCAACATTTCCTTCTTTTTGATGCATATTTCCATTATTTTTATGCTCGTTTTCTCGTTACGATCAAGATTTCCTTCTTTACGATGCATATTTCAATTATTTTGATGCTCATTTTCTCGATATGGTCAACATTTTCTTCGTTTTGATGCATATTTTCTCGTTACGATCAACATTTCCTTCGTTTCGATGCATATTTTCATCATTTTGATGCTCGTTTTCTAGTTATGATCTACATTTCCTTCTTTTCGATGCATATTTCCATTATTTTGAAGCTCATTTTCTCGTTACGATCAACATTTCCTTCTTTTCGATGCATATTTCCATTATTTTGATGCTCATTTTCTCGATATGATCAATATTTTCTTCGTTTCGATGCATATTTCTTAATTTTGATGCTCATTTTCTCGTTAAGATCAATATTTTCTTCGTTTCGATACATATTTTCATCATTTTTATGCTCGTTTTCTCATTATGATTAACATTTTCTTTTTTCGATGCATATTTCCTTCATTTTGATGCACATTTTCTCGTTACGATCAATATTTCCTTCATTTAGATACTCGTTTTCTCGTTATGATCAACATTTCCTTCTTTTCGATGCATATTTCAATTATTTTGATGCTCGTTTTCTCAATATGATCAACATTTTCTACGTTTCGATGCATATTTCCATTATTTTGATGCATATTTTATCGTTACGATAACCATTTCCTTCGTTTTGATGCATATTTTCATCATTTAGATGCTCGTTTTCTCGTTATGATCAACATTTCCTTCTTTTCGATGCATATTTTTTCGTTTTGATGCTCATTTTCTCGTTACAATTAACATTTCCTTCATTTCGATGCATATTTCCATCATTTAGATGCTCGTTTTCTCGTTACGATCAACATTTCCTTCATTTCGATGCATATTTCCATCATTTAGATGCTCGTTTTCTCGTTACGATCAACATTTCCCATTGTTTCGATGCATATTTTCATCATTTTGACGCTCGTTTTCTCGTTATGATCAACATTTCCTTCTTTTCGATGCATATTTCCATTATTTTGATGCTCGTTTCCTCGTTACGATCAACATTTCCTTCTTTTCGATGCATATTTCCATTATTTTGATGCTCATTTTCTCGATATGATCAACATTTTCTTCGTTTCGATGCATATTTCTTCATTTTGATGCTCATTTTATCGTTACGATCAACATTTCCTTCGTTTCGATACATATTTTCATCATTTTTATGCTCGTTTTCTCATTATGATTAACATATTCTTTGTTTCGATGCATATTTCCTTCATTTTGATGCACATTTTCTCATTACGATCAATATTTCCTTCATTGAGATGCTCGTTTTCTCGTTATGATCAACATTTCCTTCTTTTCGATTCATATTTCAATCATTTTTATGCTCATTTTCTCAATATGATCAATATTTTCTTCGTTTCGATGCATATTTCAATCATTTTGATGCATATTTTCTCGTTACGATCAACATTTCCTTCGTTTCGATGCATATTTTCATCATTTTGATGCTCGTTTTCTCGTTATGATCAACATTTCCTTCTTTTCGATGCATATTTCCATTATTTTGATGCTCATTTTCTCGTAACGATCAACATTTCTTTCATTTTGATACATATTTTCATCATTTTTATGCTCGTTTTCTCATTATTATTAACATTTTCTTTGTTTCGATGCATATTTCCTTCATTTTGATGCATATTTTCTCGTTACGATCAATATTTCCTTCATTTAGATGCTCGTTTTCTCGTTATGATCAACATTTCCTTCTTTTCAATACATATTTCAATAATTTTGATGATTATTTTCTCGATATAATCAATATTTTCTTCGTTTCGATGCATATTTCCATCATTTTGATGCATATTTTCTCGTTACGATCAACATTTCCTTCGTTTCGATGCATATTTTCTTCATTTTGATGCTCGTTTTCTCGTTATGATCAACATTTCCTTCTTTTTGATGCATATTTCCTTCATTTTGATGCACATTTTCTCGTTACGATCAATATTTCTTTCATTTAGATGCTCGTTTTATCGTTATGATCAACATTTCCTTCTTTTCGATGCATATTTCAATCATTTTGATGCTCATTTTCTCAATATGATCAATATTTTCTTCGTTTCGATGCATATTTCCATCATTTTGATGCATATTTTCTCGTTACGATCAACATTTCCTTCGTTTCGATGCATACTTTCATCATTTTGATGCTCGTTTTCTCGTTATGATCAATATTTCCTTCTTTTCGATGCATATTTCCATTATTTTGATGATCGTTTTCTTGTTACGATCAACATTTCCTTCTTTTCGATGCATATTTCCATTATTTTGATGCTCATTTTCTCGATATGATCAACATTTTCTTCGTTTCGATGCATATTTCCATCATTTTGATGCATATTTTCTCGTTACTATCAACATTTCCTTCGTTTCGATGCATATTTTCACCATTTTGATGCTCGTTTTCTCATTATGATCAACATTTCCTTCTTTTCGATGCATATTTCCATTATTTTAATGCTCGTTTTCTCATTACGATCAACATTTCCTTCTTTTCGATGCATATTTCCATTATTTTGATGCTCATTTTCTCGATATGTTCAATATTTTCTTCGTTTCGATGCATATTTCTTCATTTTGATGATCATTTTCTCATTACGATCAACATTTCCTTCGTTTCGATACATATTTTCATCATTTTTATGATCGTTTTCTCATTATGATTAACATTTTCTTTGTTTCGATGCATATTTCCTTCATTTTGATGCACATTTTCTCGTTACGATCAATATTTCCTTCATTTAGATGCTCGTTTTCTCGTTATGATCAACATTTCCTTCTTTTCGATGCATATTTCAATCATTTTGATGCTCATTTTCTCAATATGATCAATATTTTCTTCGTTTCGATGCATATTTCCATCAATTTGATGCATATTTTCTCGTTACGATCAACATTTCCTTCGTTTCGATGCATATTTTCATCATTTTGATGCTCGTTTTCACGTTATGATCAATATTTCCTTCTTTTCGATGCATATTTCCATTATTTTTAAGCTCGTTTTCTTGTTACGATCAACATTTCCTTCTTTTCGATGCATATTTCCATTATTTTGATGCTCATTTTCTCGATATGGTCAACATTTTCTTCGTTTCGATGCATATTTCCATCATTTTGATGCATATTTTCTCGTTACGATCAACATTTCCTTCGTTTCGATGCATATTTTCATCATTTTGATGCTCGTTTTCTCGTTATGATCTACATTTCCTTCTTTTCGATGCATATTTCCATTATTTTGATGCTCGTTTTCTCGTACGATCAACATTTCCTTCTTTTCGATGCATATTTCCATTATTTTGATGCTCATTTTCTCGATATGATCAATATTTTCTTCGTTTCGATACATATTTCTTCATTTTGATGCTCATTTTCTCATTACGATCAACATTTCCTTCGTTTCGATACATATTTTAATCATTTTTATGATCGTTTTCTCATTATGATTAACATTTTCTTTGTTTCGATGCATATTTCCTTCATTTTGATGCACATTTTCTCGTTACGATCAATATTTCCTTCATTTAGACGCTAGTTTTCTCGTTAAAATTAAAATTTCCTTCTTTTCGTTGCATATTTCAATCATTTTGATGCTCATTTTCTCAATATGATCAATATTTTCTTTGTTTCGATGCATATTTCCATCATTTTGATGCATATTTTCTCGTTACGATCAACATTTCCTTCGTTTCGATGCATATTTTCGTCATTTTGATGCTCGTTTTCTCGTTATGATCAACATTTCCTTCTTTTTGATGCATATTTCCATTATTTTTATGCTCGTTTTCTCGTTACGATCAAGATTTCCTTCTTTACGATGCATATTTCAATTATTTTGATGCTCATTTTATCGATATGGTCAACATTTTCTTCGTTTTGATGCATATTTTCTCGTTACGATAAACATTTCCTTCGTTTCGATGCATATTTTCATCATTTTGATGCTCGTTTTCTCGTTATGATCAATATTTCCTTCTTTTCGATGCATATTTCCATTATTTTGATGCTCGTTTTCTTGTTACGATCAATATTTCCTTCTTTTCGATGCATATTTCCATTATTTTGATGCTCATTTTCTCGATATGATCAACATTTTCTTCGTTTCGATGCATATTTCCATCATTTTGATGCATATTTTCTCGTTACGATCAACATTCCTTCGTTTCGATGCATATTTTCATCAATTTGATGCTCGTTTTCTCGTTATGATCAACATTTCCTTCTTTTCGATGCATATTTCCATTATTTTGATGCTCGTTTTCTCGTTATGATCAACATTTCCTTCTTTTCGATGCATATTTCCATTATTTTGATGTTCATTTTCTCGATATGATCAATATTTTCTTCGTTTCGATGCATATTTCTTCATTTTGATGCTCATTTTCTCATTACGATCAACATTTCCTTCGTTTCGATACATATTTTTATCATTTTTATGATCGTTTTCTCATTATGATTAACATTTTCTTTGTTTCGATGCATATTTCCTTCATTTTGATGCACATTTTCTCGTTACGATCAATATTTCCTTCATTTAGATGCTAGTTTTCTCGTTATGATTAAAATTTCCTTCTTTTCGTTGCATATTTCAATCATTTTGATGCTCATTTTCTCAATATGATCAATATTTTCTTTGTTTCGATGCATATTTCCATCATTTTGATGCATATTTTCTCGTTACGATCAACATTTCCTTCGTTTCGATGCATATTTTCGTCATTTTGATGCTCGTTTTCTCGTTATGATCAACATTTCCTTCTTTTTGATGCATATTTCCATTATTTTTATGCTCGTTTTCTCGTTACGATCAAGATTTCCTTCTTTACGATGCATATTTCAATTATTTTGATGCTCATTTTCTCGATATGGTCAACATTTTCTTCGTTTTGATGCATATTTTCTCGTTACGATCAACATTTCCTTCGTTTCGATGCATATTTTCATCATTTTGATGCTCGTTTTCTAGTTATGATCTACATTTCCTTCTTTTCGATGCATATTTCCATTATTTTGAAGCTCATTTTCTCGTTACGATCAACATTTCCTTCTTTTCGATGCATATTTCCATTATTTTGATGCTCATTTTCTCGATATGATCAATATTTTCTTCGTTTCGATGCATATTTCTTAATTTTGATGCTCATTTTCTCGTTAAGATCAATATTTTCTTCGTTTCGATACATATTTTCATCATTTTTATGCTCGTTTTCTCATTATGATTAACATTTTCTTTTTTCGATGCATATTTCCTTCATTTTGATGCACATTTTCTCGTTACGATCAATATTTCCTTCATTTAGATACTCGTTTTCTCGTTATGATCAACATTTCCTTCTTTTCGATGCATATTTCAATTATTTTGATGCTCGTTTTCTCAATATGATCAACATTTTCTACGTTTCGATGCATATTTCCATTATTTTGATGCATATTTTATCGTTACGATAACCATTTCCTTCGTTTTGATGCATATTTTCATCATTTAGATGCTCGTTTTCTCGTTATGATCAACATTTCCTTCTTTTCGATGCATATTTTTTCGTTTTGATGCTCATTTTCTCGTTACAATTAACATTTCCTTCATTTCGATGCATATTTCCATCATTTAGATGCTCGTTTTCTCGTTACGATCAACATTTCCTTCATTTCGATGCATATTTCCATCATTTAGATGCTCGTTTTCTCGTTACGATCAACATTTCCCATTGTTTCGATGCATATTTTCATCATTTTGACGCTCGTTTTCTCGTTATGATCAACATTTCCTTCTTTTCGATGCATATTTCCATTATTTTGATGCTCGTTTCCTCGTTACGATCAACATTTCCTTCTTTTCGATGCATATTTCCATTATTTTGATGCTCATTTTCTCGATATGATCAACATTTTCTTCGTTTCGATGCATATTTCTTCATTTTGATGCTCATTTTATCGTTACGATCAACATTTCCTTCGTTTCGATACATATTTTCATCATTTTTATGCTCGTTTTCTCATTATGATTAACATATTCTTTGTTTCGATGCATATTTCCTTCATTTTGATGCACATTTTCTCATTACGATCAATATTTCCTTCATTGAGATGCTCGTTTTCTCGTTATGATCAACATTTCCTTCTTTTCGATTCATATTTCAATCATTTTTATGCTCATTTTCTCAATATGATCAATATTTTCTTCGTTTCGATGCATATTTCAATCATTTTGATGCATATTTTCTCGTTACGATCAACATTTCCTTCGTTTCGATGCATATTTTCATCATTTTGATGCTCGTTTTCTCGTTATGATCAACATTTCCTTCTTTTCGATGCATATTTCCATTATTTTGATGCTCATTTTCTCGTAACGATCAACATTTCTTTCATTTTGATACATATTTTCATCATTTTTATGCTCGTTTTCTCATTATTATTAACATTTTCTTTGTTTCGATGCATATTTCCTTCATTTTGATGCATATTTTCTCGTTACGATCAATATTTCCTTCATTTAGATGCTCGTTTTCTCGTTATGATCAACATTTCCTTCTTTTCAATACATATTTCAATAATTTTGATGATTATTTTCTCGATATAATCAATATTTTCTTCGTTTCGATGCATATTTCCATCATTTTGATGCATATTTTCTCGTTACGATCAACATTTCCTTCGTTTCGATGCATATTTTCTTCATTTTGATGCTCGTTTTCTCGTTATGATCAACATTTCCTTCTTTTTGATGCATATTTCCTTCATTTTGATGCTCATTTTCTCATGACGATCAACATTTCCCTAGTTTCGATGTATATTTCCATCATTTTGTTGCTCATTTTCTCGATATGATCAATATTTTATTCGTTTCGATGCATATTTCTTCATTTTGATGCTCATTTTCTAGTTACAATCAATATTTCCTTCGTTTTGATACATATTTCTTCGTTTTGATGCTCATTTTCTCGTTACAATCAATATTTTCTTCGTTTTGATACATATTTCCTTCATTTAGATGCTAGTTTTCTCGCTATGATCAATATTTCCTTCTTTTCGATGCATATTTCAATCATTTTGATGCTCATTTTCTCGATATGATCAACATTTTCTACGTTTCGATGCATATTTCCATCATTTTAATGCATATTTTCTCGTTACGATCAACATTTCCTTCGTTTCGATGCATATTTTCATCATTTTGATGCTTGTTTTCTCGTTATGATCAACATTTCCTTCTTTTCGATGCATATTTCCTTCATTTTGATGCTAATTTTCTCATGACGATCAACATTTCCTTAGTTTCGATGCATATATCCATCATTTTGATGCTCATTTTCTCGGTATGATCAACATTTTCTTTGGTTTAATGCATATTTCTTCGTTTTGATGCTCATTTTCTCGTTACAATTAACATTTCCTTCGTTTCGATGCATATTTCTTCGTTTTGATGCTCATTTTCTCGTTACAATCAATATTTTCTTCGTTTCGATGCATATTTCCATTATTTAGATGCTCGTTTTCTCGTTACGATCAACATTTCCATTATTTCGATGCATATTTTCATCATTTTGATGCTCGTTTTCTCGTTATGGTCAACATTTCCTTCTTTTCGATGCATATTTCCATTATTTTGATGCTCGTTTTCTCGTTACGATCAACATTTCCTTCTTTTCGATGCATATTTCCATTAGTTTGAAGCTCATTTTCTTGATATGATCAACATTTTCTTCATTTCGATGCATATTTCCATCATTTTGATGCATATTTTCTAGTTACGATCAGCATTTCCTTCGTTTCGATGCATATTTTCATCAATTTGATGCTCGTTTTCTCGTTATGATCAACATTTCCTTCTTTTCGATGCATATTTTCATTATTTTGATGCTCGTTTTCTCGTTACAATCAACATTTCCTTCTTTTCGATGCATATTTCCATTATTTTGATGTTAATTTTCTCGATATGATCAATATTTTCTTCGTTTCGATGTATATTTCTTCATTTTGATGCTCATTTTCTCGTTACGATCAACATTTCCTTCGTTTCGATACATATTTTCATCATTTTTATGATCGTTTTCTCATTATGATTAACATTTTCTTTGTTTCGATGCATATTTCCTTCATTTCGATGCACATTTTCTCGTTACGATCAATATTTCCTTCATTTAGATGATCGTTTCTCGTTATGATCAAAATTTCCTTCTTTTCGATGCATATTTCAATCATTTTGATGCTCATTTTCTCAATATGATCAATATTTTCTTCGTTTCGATGCATATTTCCATCAATTTGATGCATATTTTCTCGTTACGATCAACATTTCCTTCGTTTCGATGCATATTTTCATCATTTTGATGCTCGTTTTCACGTTATGATCAATATTTCCTTCTTTTCGATGCATATTTCCATTATTTTTAAGCTCGTTTTCTTGTTACGATCAACATTTCCTTCTTTTCGATGCATATTTCCATTATTTTGATGCTCATTTTCTCGATATGGTCAACATTTTCTTCGTTTCGATGCATATTTCCATCATTTTGATGCATATTTTCTCGTTACGATCAACATTTCCTTCGTTTCGATGCATATTTTCATCATTTTGATGCTCGTTTTCTCGTTATGATCTACATTTCCTTCTTTTCGATGCATATTTCCATTATTTTGATGCTCGTTTTCTCGTACGATCAACATTTCCTTCTTTTCGATGCATATTTCCATTATTTTGATGCTCATTTTATCGATATGATCAATATTTTCTTCGTTTCGATGCATATTTCTTAATTTTGATGCTCATTTTCTCGTTAAGATCAATATTTTCTTCGTTTCGATACATATTTTCATCATTTTTATGCTCGTTTTCTCATTATGATTAACATTTTCTTTTTTCGATGCATATTTCCATCATTTTGATGCACATTTTCTCGTTACGATCAATATTTCCTTCATTTAGATACTCATTTTCTCGTTATGATCAACATTTCCTTCTTTTCGATGCATATTTCAATTATTTTGATGCTCGTTTTCTCAATATGATCAACATTTTCTACGTTTCGATGTATATTTCCATCATTTTGATGCATATTTTATCGTTACCATAACCATTTCCTTCGTTTTGATGCATATTTTCATCATTTAGATGCTCGTTTTCTCGTTATGATCAACATTTCCTTCTTTTCGATGTATATTTCAATCATTTTGATGCTCATTTTCTCAATATGATCAATATTTTCTTCGTTTCGATGCATATTTCCATCATTTTGATGCATATTTTCTCGTTACGACCAACATTTCCTTCGTTTCGATGCATATTTTCATCATTTTGATGCTCGTTTTCTCGTTATGATCAACATTTCCTTCTTTTCGTTGCATATTTCCTTCATTTTGATGCTTATTTTCTCATGACGATCAACATTTCCCTAGTTTCGATGCATATTTCCATCATTTTGATGTTCATTTTCTCGATATGTTCAACATTTTCATTGTTTCGATTCATATTTCTTCGTTTTGATGCTCATTTTCTCGTTACAATTAACATTTCTTCATTTCGATGCATATTTCCATCATTTTGATGCATATTTTCTAGTTACGATCAACATTTCCTTCGTTTCGATGCATATTTTAATCATTTTGATGCTCGTTTTCTCGTTATGATCAACATTTCCTTCTTTTCGATGCATATTTCCATTATTTTGATGCTCGTTTTCTTGTTACGATCAACATTTCCTTCTTTTCGATGCATATTTACATTATTTTGATGCTCATTTTCTCGATACGATCAACATTTTCTTCGTTTCGATACATATTTCCATCATTTTGATGCATATTTTCTCGTTACGATCAACATTCCTTCGTTTCGATGCATATTTTCATCAATTTGATGCTCGTTTTCTCGTTATGATCAACATTTCCTTCTTTTCGATGCATATTTCAATCATTTTGATGCTCATTTTCTCAATATGATCAATATTTTCTTCGTTTCGATGCATATTTCCATCATTTTGATGCATATTTTCTCGTAACGATCAACATTTCCTTCGTTTCGATGCATATTTTCATCATTTTGATGCTCGTTTTCTCGTTATGATCAACATTTCCTTCTTTTCGATGCATATTTCCTTCATTTTGATGCTCATTTTCTCACGACGATCAACATTTCCCTAGTTTCGATGCTCATTTTCTTGATATGTTCAACATTTTCTTTGTTTCGATTCATATTTCTTCGTTTAGATGCTCATTTTCTCGTTACAATTAACATTTCTTTCGTTTCGATGCAAATTTCCATCAATTTGATGCATATTTTCTCGTTACGATCAACATTTCCTTCGTTTCGATGCATATTTTCATCATTTTGAGGCTCGTTTTCTCGTTATGATCAACATTTCCTTCTTTTCGATGCATATTTCCATTATTTTGATTCTCTTTTTCTTGTTACGATCAACATTTCCTTCTTTTCGATGCATATTTCCATTATTTTGATGCTCATTTTCTGGATATGATCAACATTTTCTTCGTTTCGATGCATATTTCCATCATTTTGATGCATATTTTCTCGTTACGATAACATTTCCTTCGTTTCGATGCATATTTTCATCATTTTGATGCTCGTTTTCTCGTTATGATTAACATTTCTTCTTTTCGATGCATATTTCCATTATTTTGATGCTCGCTTTCTCGTTACGATCAATATTTCCTTCTTTTCGATGCATATTTCCATTATTTTGATGCTCATTTTCTCGATATGATCAGTATTTTCTTCGTTTCGATGCATATTTCTTCATTTTGATGCTCATTTTCTCGTTACGATCAATATTTTCTTCGTTTCGATACATATTTTCATCATTTTTATGCTCATTTTCTCATTATGATTAACATTTTCTTTTTTCGATGCATATTTCCTTCATTTTTATGCATATTTTCTCGTTACGATCAATATTTTCTTCATTTAGATACTAGTTTTCTCGTTATGATCAACATTTCCTTCTTTTCGATGCATATTTCAATCATTTTGATGCTCATTTACTCAATATGATCAATATTTTTTCGTTTCGATGCATATTTCCATCATTTTGATGCATATTTTCTCGTTACTATCAACATTTCCTTCGTTTCGATGCATATTTTCATCATTTTGATGCTCGTTTTCTCATTATGATCAACATTTCCTTCTTTTCGATGCATATTTCCATTATTTTAATGCTCGTTTTCTCATTACGATCAACATTTCCTTCTTTTCGATGCATATTTCCATTATTTTGATGCTCATTTTCTCGATATGTTCAATATTTTCTTCGTTTCGATGCATATTTCTTCATTTTGAAGCTCATTTTCTCATTACGATCAACATTTCCTTCGTTTCGATACATATTTTCATCATTTTTATGATCGTTTTCTCATTATGATTAACATTTTCTTTATTTCGATGCATATTTCCTTCATTTTGATGCACATTTTCTCGTTACGATCAATATTTCTTTCATTTAGATGCTCGTTTTCTCGTTATGATCAACATTTACTTCTTTTCGATGCATATTTCAATCATTTTGATGCTCATTTTCTCAATATGATCAATATTTTCTTCGTTTCGATGCATATTTCCATCATTTTGATGCATATTTTCTCGTTACGATCAACATTTCCTTCGTTTCGATGCATATTTTCATAATTTTGATGCTCGTTTTCTCGTTACGATCAACATTTCCTTCGTTTCGATGCATATTTTCATGATTTTGATGCTCTTTTTCTCGTTATGATTAACATTTCCTTCTTTTCGATGCATATTTCCATTATTTTGGTGCTCTTTTCTAGATATGATCAATATTTTCTTCGTTTCGATGCATATTTCTTCATTTTGATGCTCATTTTCTCGTTACGATCAACATTTCCTTCGTTTCGATACATATTTTCATCACTTTAATGCTCTTTTTCTCATTATGATTAACATTTTCTTTGTTTCGATGCATATTTCCTTCATTTTGATGCACATTTTCTCGTTACGAACAATATTTCTTTCATTTAGATGCTCGTTTTATCGTTATGATCAACATTTCCTTCTTTTCGATGCATATTTCAATCATTTTGATGCTCATTTTCTCAATATGATCAATATTTTCTTCGTTTCGATGCATATTTCCATCAATTTGATGCATATTTTCTCGTTACGATCAACATTTCCTTCGTTTCGATGCATATTTTCATCATTTTGATGCTCGTTTTCACGTTATGATCAATATTTCCTTCTTTTCGATGCATATTTCCATTATTTTTATGCTCGTTTTCTTGTTACGATCAACATTTCCTTCTTTTCGATGCATATTTCCATTATTTTGATGCTCATTTTCTCGATATGGTCAACATTTTCTTCGTTTCGATGCATATTTCCATCATTTTGATGCATATTTTCTCGTTACGATCAACATTTCCTTCGTTTCGATGCATATTTTCATCATTTTGATGCTCGTTTTCTCGTTATGATCTACATTTCCTTCTTTTCGATGCATATTTCCATTATTTTGATGCTCGTTTTCTCGTACGATCAACATTTCCTTCTTTTCGATGCATATTTCCATTATTTTGATGCTCATTTTCTCGATATGATCAATATTTTCTTCGTTTCGATGCATATTTCTTAATTTTGATGCTCATTTTCTCGTTAAGATCCATATTTTCTTCGTTTCGATACATATTTTCATCATTTTTATGCTCGTTTTCTCATTATGATTAACATTTTCTTTTTTCGATGCATATTTCCAACATTTTGATGCACATTTTCTCGTTACGTTCAATATTTCCTTCATTTAGATACTCGTTTTCTCGTTATGATCAACATTTCCTTCTTTTCGATGCATATTTCAATTATTTTGATGCTCGTTTTCTCAATATGATCAACATTTTCTACGTTTCGATGTATATTTCCATCATTTTGATGCATATTTTATCGTTACGATAACCATTTCCTTCGTTTTGATGCATATTTTCATCATTTAGATGCTCGTTTTCTCGTTATGATCAACATTTCCTTCTTTTCGATGCATATTTCAATCATTTTGATGCTCATTTTCTCAATATGATCAATATTTTCTTCGTTTCGATGCATATTTCCATCATTTTGATGCATATTTTCTCGTTACGACCGACATTTCCTTCGTTTCGATGCATATTTTCATCATTTTGATGCTCGTTTTCTCGTTATGATCAACATTTCCTTCTTTTCGTTGCATATTTCCTTCATTTTGATGCTTATTTTCTCATGACGATCAACATTTCCCTAGTTTCGATGCATATTTCCATCATTTTGATGTTCATTTTCTCGATATGTTCAACATTTTCTTTGTTTCGATTCATATTTCTTCGTTTTGATGCTCATTTTCTCGTTACAATTAACATTTCTTCATTTCGATGCATATTTCCATCATTTTGATGCATATTTTCTAGTTACGATCAACATTTCCTTCGTTTCGATGCATATTTTAATCATTTTGATGCTCGTTTTCTCGTTATGATCAACATTTCCTTCTTTTCGATGCATATTTCCATTATTTTGATGCTCGTTTTCTTGTTACGATCAACATTTCCTTCTTTTCGATGCATATTTACATTATTTTGATGCTCATTTTCTCGATACGATCAACATTTTCTTCGTTTCGATACATATTTCCATCATTTTGATGCATATTTTCTCGTTACGATCAACATTCCTTCATTTCGATGCATATTTTCATCAATTTGATGCTCGTTTTCTCGTTATGATCAACATTTCCTTCTTTTCGATGCATATTTCAATCATTTTGATGCTCATTTTCTCAATATGATCAATATTTTCTTCGTTTCGATGCATATTTCCATCATTTTGATGCATATTTTCTCGTAACGATCAACATTTCCTTCGTTTCGATGCATATTTTCATCATTTTGATGGTCGTTTTCTCGTTATGATCAACATTTCCTTCTTTTCGATGCATATTTCCTTCATTTTGATGCTCATTTTCTCACGACGATCAACATTTCCCTAGTTTCGATGCTCATTTTCTTGATATGTTCAACATTTTCTTTGTTTCGATTCATATTTCTTTGTTTTGATGCTCATTTTCTCGTTACAATTAACATTTCTTTCGTTTCGATGCAAATTTCCATCAATTTGATGCATATTTTCTCGTTACGATCAACATTTCCTTCGTTTCGATGCATATTTTCATCATTTTGAGGCTCGTTTTCTCGTTATGATCAACATTTCCTTCTTTTCGATGCATATTTCCATTATTTTGATTCTCTTTTTCTTGTTACGATCAACATTTCCTTCTTTTCGATGCATATTTCCATTATTTTGATGCTCATTTTCTGGATATGATCAACATTTTCTTCGTTTCGATGCATATTTCCATCATTTTGATGCATATTTTCTCGTTACGATAACATTTCCTTCGTTTCGATGCATATTTTCATCATTTTGATGCTCGTTTTCTCGTTATGATTAATATTTCTTCTTTTCGATGCATATTTCCGTTATTTTGATGCTCGCTTTCTCGTTACGATCAATATTTCCTTCTTTTCGATGCATATTTCCATTATTTTGATGCTCATTTTCTCGATATGATCAGTATTTTCTTCGTTTCGATGCATATTTCTTCATTTTGATGCTCATTTTCTCGTTACGATCAATATTTTCTTCGTTTCGATACATATTTTCATCATTTTTATGCTCATTTTCTCATTATGATTAACATTTTCTTTTTTCGATGCATATTTCCTTCATTTTTATGCATATTTTCTCGTTACGATCAATATTTCCTTCATTTAGATACTAGTTTTCTCGTTATGATCAACATTTCCTTCTTTTCGATGCATATTTCATTCATTTTGATGCTCATTTACTCAATATGATCAATATTTTTTCGTTTCGATGCATATTTCCATCATTTTGATGCATATTTTCTCGTTACTATCAACATTTCCTTCGTTTCGATGCATATTTTCATCATTTTGATGCTCGTTTTCTCATTATGATCAACATTTCCTTCTTTTCGATGCATATTTCCATTATTTTAATGCTCGTTTTCTCATTACGATCAACATTTCCTTCTTTTCGATGCATATTTCCATTATTTTGATGCTCATTTTCTTGATATGATCAATATTTTCTTCGTTTCGATGCATATTTCTTCATTTTGAAGCTCATTTTCTCATTACGATCAACATTTCCTTCGTTTCGAAACATATTTTCATCATTTTTATGATCGTTTTCTCATTATGATTAACATTTTCTTTATTTCGATGCATATTTCCATCATTTTGATGCACATTTTCTCGTTACGATCAATATTTCTTTCATTTAGATGCTCGTTTTCTCGTTATGATCAACATTTCCTTCTTTTCGATGCATATTTCAATCATTTTGATGCTCATTTTCTCAATATGATCAATATTTTCTTCGTTTCGATGCATATTTCCATCATTTTGATGCATATTTTCTTGTTACGATCAACATTTCCTTCGTTTCGATGCATATTTTCATAATTTTGATGCTCGTTTTCTCGTTACGATCAACATTTCCTTCGTTTCGATGCATATTTTCATGATTTTGATGCTCTTTTTCTCGTTATGATCAACATTTCCTTCTTTTCGATGCATATTTCCATTATTTTGGTGCTCTTTTCTCGATATGATCAATATTTTCTTCGTTTCGATGCATATTTCTTCATTTTGATGCTCATTTTCTCGTTACGATCAACATTTCCTTCGTTTCGATACATATTTTCATCATTTTAATGCTCTTTTTCTCATTATGATTAACATTTTCTTTGTTTTGATGCATATTTCCTTCATTTTGATGCACATTTTCTCGTTACGATCAATATTTCTTTCATTTAGATGCTCGTTTTATCGTTATGATCAACATTTCCTTCTTTTCGATGCATATTTCAATCATTTTGATGCTCATTTTCTCTATATGATCAATATTTTCTTCGTTTCGATGCATATTTCCATCATTTTGATGCATATTTTCTCGTTGCGATCAACATTTCCTTCGTTTCGATGCATATTTTCATCATTTTGATGCTCGTTTTCTCGTTATGATCAATATTTCCTTCTTTTCGATGCATATTTCCATTATTTTGATGCTCATTTTCTCGATATGATCAATATTTTCTTCGTTTCGATGCATATTTCTTAATTTTGATGCTCATTTTCTCGTTAAGATCCATATTTTCTTCGTTTCGATACATATTTTCATCATTTTTATGCTCGTTTTCTCATTATGATTAACATTTTCTTTTTTCGATGCATATTTCCAACATTTTGATGCACATTTTCTCGTTACGTTCAATATTTCCTTCATTTAGATACTCGTTTTCTCGTTATGATCAACATTTCCTTCTTTTCGATGCATATTTCAATTATTTTGATGCTCGTTTTCTCAATATGATCAACATTTTCTACGTTTCGATGTATATTTCCATCATTTTGATGCATATTTTATCGTTACGATAACCATTTCCTTCGTTTTGATGCATATTTTCATCATTTAGATGCTCGTTTTCTCGTTATGATCAACATTTCCTTCTTTTCGATGCATATTTCAATCATTTTGATGCTCATTTTCTCAATATGATCAATATTTTCTTCGTTTCGATGCATATTTCCATCATTTTGATGCATATTTTCTCGTTACGACCGACATTTCCTTCGTTTCGATGCATATTTTCATCATTTTGATGCTCGTTTTCTCGTTATGATCAACATTTCTTTCTTTTCGTTGCATATTTCCTTCATTTTGATGCTTATTTTCTCATGACGATCAACATTTCCCTAGTTTCGATGCATATTTCCATCATTTTGATGTTCATTTTCTCGATATGTTCAACATTTTCTTTGTTTCGATTCATATTTCTTCGTTTTGATGCTCATTTTCTCGTTACAATTAACATTTCTTCATTTCGATGCATATTTCCATCATTTTGATGCATATTTTCTAGTTACGATCAACATTTCCTTCGTTTCGATGCATATTTTAATCATTTTGATGCTCGTTTTCTCGTTATGATCAACATTTCCTTCTTTTCGATGCATATTTCCATTATTTTGATGCTCGTTTTCTTGTTACGATCAACATTTCCTTCTTTTCGATGCATATTTACATTATTTTGATGCTCATTTTCTCGATACGATCAACATTTTCTTCGTTTCGATACATATTTCCATCATTTTGATGCATATTTTCTCGTTACGATCAACATTCCTTCGTTTCGATGCATATTTTCATCAATTTGATGCTCGTTTTCTCGTTATGATCAACATTTCCTTCTTTTCGATGCATATTTCAATCATTTTGATGCTCATTTTCTCAATATGATCAATATTTTCTTCGTTTCGATGCATATTTCCATCATTTTGATGCATATTTTCTCGTAACGATCAACATTTCCTTCGTTTCGATGCATATTTTCATCATTTTGATGGTCGTTTTCTCGTTATGATCAACATTTCCTTCTTTTCGATGCATATTTCCTTCATTTTGATGCTCATTTTCTCACGACGATCAACATTTCCCTAGTTTCGATGCTCATTTTCTTGATATGTTCAACATTTTCTTTGTTTCGATTCATATTTCTTTGTTTTGATGCTCATTTTCTCGTTACAATTAAGATTTCTTTCGTTTCGATGCAAATTTCCATCAATTTGATGCATATTTTCTCGTTACGATCAACATTTCCTTCGTTTCGATGCATATTTTCTTCATTTTGAGGCTCGTTTTCTCGTTATGATCAACATTTCCTTCTTTTCGATGCATATTTCCATTATTTTGATTCTCTTTTTCTTGTTACGATCAACATTTCCTTCTTTTCGATGCATATTTCCATTATTTTGATGCTCATTTTCTGGATATGATCAACATTTTCTTCGTTTCGATGCATATTTCCATCATTTTGATGCATATTTTCTCGTTACGATAACATTTCCTTCGTTTCGATGCATATTTTCATCATTTTGATGCTCGTTTTCTCGTTATGATTAATATTTCTTCTTTTCGATGCATATTTCCGTTATTTTGATGCTCGCTTTCTCGTTACGATCAATATTTCCTTCTTTTCGATGCATATTTCCATTATTTTGATGCTCATTTTCTCGATATGATCAGTATTTTCTTCGTTTCGATGCATATTTCTTCATTTTGATGCTCATTTTCTCGTTACGATCAATATTTTCTTCGTTTCGATACATATTTTCATCATTTTTATGCTCATTTTCTCATTATGATTAACATTTTCTTTTTTCGATGCATATTTCCTTCATTTTTATGCATATTTTCTCGTTACGATCAATATTTCCTTCATTTAGATACTAGTTTTCTCGTTATGATCAACATTTCCTTCTTTTCGATGCATATTTCATTCATTTTGATGCTCATTTACTCAATATGATCAATATTTTTTCGTTTCGATGCATATTTCCATCATTTTGATGCATATTTTCTCGTTACTATCAACATTTCCTTCGTTTCGATGCATATTTTCATCATTTTGATGCTCGTTTTCTCATTATGATCAACATTTCCTTCTTTTCGATGCATATTTCCATTATTTTAATGCTCGTTTTCTCATTACGATCAACATTTCCTTCTTTTCGATGCATATTTCCATTATTTTGATGCTCATTTTCTTGATATGATCAATATTTTCTTCGTTTCGATGCATATTTCTTCATTTTGAAGCTCATTTTCTCATTACGATCAACATTTCCTTCGTTTCGAAGCATATTTTCATCATTTTTATGATCGTTTTCTCATTATGATTAACATTTTCTTTATTTCGATGCATATTTCCATCATTTTGATGCACATTTTCTCGTTACGATCAATATTTCTTTCATTTAGATGCTCGTTTTCTCGTTATGATCAACATTTCCTTCTTTTCGATGCATATTTCAATCATTTTGATGCTCATTTTCTCAATATGATCAATATTTTCTTCGTTTCGATGCATATTTCCATCATTTTGATGCATATTTTCTCGTTACGATCAACATTTCCTTCGTTTCGATGCATATTTTCATAATTTTGATGCTCGTTTTCTCGTTACGATCAACATTTCCTTCGTTTCGATGCATATTTTCATGATTTTGATGCTCTTTTTCTCGTTATGATCAACATTTCCTTCTTTTCGATGCATATTTCCATTATTTTGGTGCTCTTTTCTCGATATGATCAATATTTTCTTCGTTTCGATGCATATTTCTTCATTTTGATGCTCATTTTCTCGTTACGATCAACATTTCCTTCGTTTCGATACATATTTTCATCATTTTAATGCTCTTTTTCTCATTATGATTAACATTTTCTTTGTTTTGATGCATATTTCCTTCATTTTGATGCACATTTTCTCGTTACGATCAATATTTCTTTCATTTAGATGCTCGTTTTATCGTTATGATCAACATTTCCTTCTTTTCGATGCATATTTCAATCATTTTGATGCTCATTTTCTCTATATGATCAATATTTTCTTCGTTTCGATGCATATTTCCATCATTTTGATGCATATTTTCTCGTTGCGATCAACATTTCCTTCGTTTCGATGCATATTTTCATCATTTTGATGCTCGTTTTCTCGTTATGATCAATATTTCCTTCTTTTCGATGCATATTTCCATTATTTTGATGTTCGTTTTCTTGTTACGATCAACATTTCCTTCTTTTCGATGCATATTTCCATTATTTTGATGCTCATTTTCTCGATATGATCAACATTTTCTTCGTTTCGATGCATATTTCCATCATTTTGATGCATATTTTCTCGTTACGATCAACATTTCCTTCGTTTCGATGCATATTTTCATAATTTTGATGCTCGTTTTCTCGTTACGATCAACATTTCCTTCGTTTTGATGCATATTTTCATGATTTTGATGCTCTTTTTCTCGTTATGATCAACATTTCCTTCTTTTCGATGCATATTTCCATTATTTTGGTGCTCTTTTCTCGATATGATCAATATTTTCTTCGTTTCGATGCATATTTCTTCATTTTGATGCTCATTTTCTCGTTACGATCAACATTTCCTTCGTTTCGATACATATTTTCATCATTTTAATGCTCTTTTTCTCATTATGATTAACATTTTCTTTGTTTTGATGCATATTTCCTTCATTTTGATGCACATTTTCTCGTTACGATCAATATTTCTTTCATTTAGATGCTCGTTTTATCGTTATGATCAACATTTCCTTCTTTTCGATGCATATTTCAATCATTTTGATGCTCATTTTCTCTATATGATCAATATTTTCTTCGTTTCGATGCATATTTCCATCATTTTGATGCATATTTTCTCGTTACGATCAACATTTCCTTCGTTTCGATGCATATTTTCATCATTTTGATGCTCGTTTTCTCGTTATGATCAATATTTCCTTCTTTTCGATGCATATTTCCATTATTTTGATGTTCGTTTTCTTGTTACGATCAACATTTCCTTCTTTTCGATGCATATTTCCATTATTTTGATGCTCATTTTCTCGATATGATCAACATTTTCTTCGTTTCGATGCATATTTCCATCATTTTGATGCATATTTTCTCGTTACGATCAACATTTCCTTCGTTTCGATGCATATTTTCATCATTTTGATGCTCGTTTTCTCGTTATGATCAACATTTCCTTCTTTTCAATACATATTTCCATTATTTTAATGCTCATTTTCTCGTTACGATCAACATTTCCTTCTTTTCGATGTATATTTCCATTATTTTGATGCTCATTTTCTCGATATGATCAATATTTTCTTCGTTTCGATGCATATTTCTTCATTTTGATGATCATTTTCTCATTACGATCAACATTTCCTTCATTTCGATACATATTTTCATCATTTTTATGATCGTTTTCTCATTATGATTAACATTTTATTTGTTTCGATGCATATTTCCTTCATTTTGATGCACATTTTCTCGTTACGATCAATATTTCCTTCATTTAGATGCTCGTTTTCTCGTTATGATCAACATTTCCTTCTTTTTGATGCATATTTCAATCATTTTGATGCTCATTTTCTCAATATGATCAATATTTTCTTCGTTTCGATGCATATTTCCATCATTTTGATGCATATTTTCTCGTTACGACCAACATTTCCTTCGTTTCTGTGATACCCGAGCTTCTCACTACTCATGTGTCAATATAATTTAATTTGTGTTATGTGCATTTTATAATTATGTGATAATTGTTTTTACATTTTAATTATCTTTACATTTTATTTGAGACATACGTGATAAATATGGTGACAATATGTGAATATATGGGTGCATAAATATTTACGTGCATTAATTTGGATATATGAGTAAATTATTTTATGAGTATAAATACACTTTTCTTAATTATTAAGTATCACACGTGTTCTCGTAATAATAATAGTGGGTAGAAAAATATACACGTATGTTTATTAATTTGTAAATGTATTATATCTTAGCTATTAAGTATTGCACGTAAATCAAGAATAGATAATAATAATAATAATAAAAAAAAAATAAAAAAAAAGCTGAGGCGGTGGGATAGTCGTGTACGACTTCCACCCCACCCCTCTATATAAATATACATGTTAGCATGTAATTGAAAGCAGAGATAAGAAAAAAAGAAAGAAAAAGAAAGAAAGAAAGGAAAAGAAGAGAGAGAAGAGAGGGAGAGAGAGAGAGGGGAAAGGGAGAGAGAGGAGAGAGAGAGTAAAAAGAGAGAAGAGGGAGCGCGCCGGAACGTGCGTGTCGGAGCAAATTAGTTACAGTTCTTTACGGGGTTTATATTACTGTCGGAATCCAGGTAAGTAGAAGTCCAACTACAATGCGTAAACATGATGTTTGTGAATTATTTGTAATTAATATGTGATAATTATGTTATGGATTATTTGTAATCAATTTAATTACAACATGAATTATTTGAATTAATTTGTTATACAAGTTGTGGATCTATGTGATTTGAAATAATATTATTGTTCTATATAGATCTGTGTGATTGGAAACTATTGAAAATATATTTGTATGGCTTGAGAAGATATTGGTTATAAGGATATGTGGGATCCAAGATTAAGTTGTTATTCCAAAAAGAGATCCGTGGGATCCAAGGTGAAGTGGTTATTCTATAAATGGATCTATGTGATTGATGTGAAGTTGTTATTTCAGAAGTGGATTTGTGTGAATTGAAATTAATTTGTGGCTTTATTGTGATTAAATGTTGATATTGATATTGTAAATGATTTATGATGCACATTTAATTGTTTTGGGTGCATACCATGCATAAACATGAAAAGTATTTTTCCTCAAAATTAATAAGATACTAATGGTGTGTACGGCCACTATATATGCATCTCTGTCAGGGTTCGGAAAAAATCGTTCCCGACATTTTTATTAGGGGTTCGGAAAAATCGTCCCCACCACTTTGCCAGAGTTCGGAAAAATCGTTCTCGGCACTATTTTCGGGGTTCGGAAAAATCATCCCCATTGAGCTCATTTGGGGTGCATATCATAAGTGTGTCGTGGGGATCCCGCAACGTGAACAGTTTTCAAAATAAAAGAGATCAATTAGAAAAATTAGGAAATAGGCGATAGAGAACTAAATGCATTTTCATGCACTGACATGCATGATTTCTACTTACTGAGATTTTTATCTCACTAGTTCATGCATTGTAGGTGAGCCTGTTGATGATTGAGTTTGTGATGTGACTGTGCAAGCTGTGGAGCTCCTTCAAGGTTTTGAGCGGATGTACATAGATGACGACCTGTTGGGCTAGGCCGTGGGTTTATTTTGTTTCCGCTGATGTTTTGATTGTGTAATATAATAAGTATTATCACATGTTTGGGTGGTTTGAAGTGGTATCAGAAACCAGTCACGTATGTTGAACTGGTGTGATGGTGTTGGTTATAAGCATATTATGTGAAAAAAAAAATTATATGCAGTTTTTTTATAAAGATGATGTTTATGTTAAATAATATTTAGATTATAAGTTGTGTAAGGTGGGTCGTGTCAGAGTGGTATCAGAGCACGGTTTGGGTCCTGCAGACTGTCTATGTACATGAACTCATTCTTTGGGAGCGTAGCTTTGCAAGTAAGTGTTATTTTCATTCTGTGTTGTTATGTGTCTTATAAATTATATTGGCTATGTGGTATAGGAAGTGTAGTTTGTAGACAAAATGGTAAGGGCTACAGGTGAAAGTTCTGAAGGAGATAGGACTGTTGAGCAAGCAGCACCTCCTGAAGGGAATAACCGTGATGCGGTGATTACTCGACTAATGGAACTGGTTGAGCGCCAGTCCCAACAGATACAACAACTGATTCAGCAGAGAGATGTGGGTGGACAACCCGAGGGTAATGCAAATCAAGATAGACGTCAAATAGAACGTGTGGAAATGGTTTGTGAGAGGTTTCGAAAGCTGAGCCCTCCAATATTTGAGGACGCAGCAGACCCCACAGATGCAGAGGATTGGTTACGCACGGTGGAAAACATGTTTCAATACAGTAGAATTCCAGATGGGGATAGAGTGCTATGTGCTTCT
The DNA here is from genome assembly GCA_023678885.1 of Pogostemon cablin. Lineage (NCBI taxonomy): Eukaryota > Viridiplantae > Streptophyta > Magnoliopsida > Lamiales > Lamiaceae > Pogostemon > Pogostemon cablin. The sequence continues at coordinate 26,997 of JAHCLQ010000770.1, forward strand.
TTCATGTTACGAGGAAGTGCGGGCCACTGGTGGGATACGATTAAAAGTATCGAGGATGTCACGACTATGACATGGGAAAGGTTCAAGGAGCTTTTCAGAAACAAGTACTTTACGGCACCAGTGAGAGCCATGAAGATGAACGAGTTCATACAGTTGAGGCAAGGTGGCATGTCAGTCACAGATTACCTTCGTAAGTTTGAGCAGTTGTCGAGGTTTGCTGAACATATGGTGAGTACGGAGGCACTAAAAGTGGAGAGATTTGTGGAAGGCTTAAGGCCTGAACTTTACAGAGATGTGAGTATGGCGGGACTGCATGGAGCAACATATTCACAAGTTGCAGAAAGAGCTCAAATTGCTGAGCAAGCGGAGATGAGGATCAGACAAGCGCAGGCTATCAGACCTCAATTTCAGCAGAAACCAATGCAGCAGTTTGGGAGAGTTGATAAGAGGCCGATGCCATTTCAGAGGCAAAATTCAAATGTTCAAGTGGAGCAAGGACAGAGACGAGGAGAACCTAACAAGCGTCCTAAATTCGATCAGGGTAAAGTGCCACCGGCGCCGCCACTACCTATATGTCCTAATTGTCTTAGATCACATGGTGGGGAGTGTCAAATTCCTCCGAGAACGTGTTACACATGCGGGGAGAAAGGACATGTGACTACTACTTGTCCTAAGAAAGGGAAGCAGGCACAGCAGGGAAGAGCTCCAGCGAGGGTGTATACTTTGACGTGAGAGGAGGCAGACGCGAATCCCTCAGTTGTCACGGGTAAGTTCTCTATTTTTGGAACTTCTACATATGTGCTATTTGATTCTGGAGCAACGCATTCATTTGTATTCACTGAGTATGTGAAAAAGTTGGGTGGAACACCTAACTTGAGAGAAGCTAATTATGAGGTGATGATACCTTCTGGTGAGTCAAAGCAAACTAATCAACTTCTTTGAGGTTGTGTTATTCCTATTGAAGGAAGAAGACTCATCGCTAATTTGATTGTGTTAAGTATGAATGATTATGATATCATATTGGGCATGGATTGGTTGTCAAAATACGGTGCTACAATAGATTGTCAGAAGAAGAGTATCACTTTTCAGCCAGTGAAAGGAGAACCATTCACTTTTGTTGGAATCAAGAAAAGCTTTAGATTTCCGATGATATCAGCAGCAAAGGCACAACGGTTGTTGGAAAGTGGTTGTGAGGGGTATCTGGTGAGTGTAATGAATGTTGAGGGACAACAATGTCCAGTTCTTGATAGTGTACCAGTAGTTCGGGAATATCTGGAGGTATTTCCAGATGATCTTCCAGGTTTGCCACCAGAGCGAGAAATAGAGTTTGTTATTGAGTTACAACCAGGAACTGCTCCTATATCTAAAGCGCCATACAGAATGGCACCAGCTGAACTGAAGGAATTGAAGATACAGTTACAAGAGTTGCTAGACAAAGGATTCATCCAACCTAGTTTCTCACCTTGGGGAGCACCAGTTCTGTTTGTTCGAAAGAAGGATGGCACATTGAGGATGTGCATTGATTATCGGGATCTCAACAAAGTTACGGTGAAGAATAAATATCCATTACCTCGCATTGATGATCTGTTTGATCAGTTACAGGGTGCAGCTATCTTTTCGAAGATTGATTTGCGGTCGGGGTATCATCAGTTAAAGATAAAGAAGGAGGATATTCCAAAGACTGCATTCAGTACAAGGTACGGGCACTATGAGTTCTTAGTGATGCCGTTTGGATTAACAAATGCTCCTGCAGCATTTATGGATTTGATGAATAGAGTATTTCGGGAATTTCTCGATAAATTTGTGATTGTGTTTATCGATGACATTCTAATTTACTCGAAGAATAAGGAGGATCATGCGCTGCACTTGAGAAAGGTGTTAGAGATTCTGAAGGAGAGGCAGTTGTATGCGAAGTTCAAGAAGTGTGAGTTTTGGTTACACCGAGTTGTTTTCTTGGGGCACGTGGTATCGGGAAAAGGAATTTCAGTGGATCCAGGTAAAGTTAAAGCAATCCATGATTGGCCACAACCCTCAAATCCCACTGAGGTTCGTAGCTTTCTTGGATTGGCGGGATATTATCGAAGGTTTGTTGAAGGATTTTCTAAGATTGCTTCACCATTAACACAGTTGACCAGGAAGAATGTGAAGTTCACATGGACGGAGGAACGTGAACAAAGTTTCCAAGAATTGAAGAGACGATTGACATCAGCACCTATCTTAACTATTCCTACGGAGACAGGAAACTTCAAAGTTTACAGTGATGCTTCAAAGAATGGTCTTGGGTGTGTATTAATGCAGAATGGGAAAGTGATAGCATATGCATCCAGACAGTTAAGGGAGTATGAGAAAAATTATCCAACTCATGATTTAGAGTTAGCTGCAGTGGTGTTTGCACTCAAGATATGGAGACATTATCTGTATGGGGAACGTTGTGAAATTTATACTGATCATAAGAGTTTGAAGTACTTTTTCACTCAAAAAGAGTTAAATATGAGGCAAAGAAGATGGTTGGAATTGGTGAAGGATTATGACTGTGTTATCAATTATCATCCGGGAAAAGCCAATGTGGTTGCTGATGCATTGAGCCGAAAGGCATTACAGAGTGTAGCTGCTATGACCGTAAATCAGAAACCAGAGTTGCTTGATTTGCAAATGATGGGTGTGGAGATCATTCAAGAAGGATCATTGGAAGCAAGGATGGCAGCTCTGACACTTCGACCAACTCTGATGGATAAGATTCAACAAAGCCAACAGGAGGATAAATTATTTGACAAAATAAAGAATGATATCAGCTCTGGAAAGTCTTCTGACTTCCAATTAGGAGATGATGGCGTGATTCGTTATGGAGGTCGATTGTGTCTACCTGAAGTGAATGACATTCGAAAAGAAGTGATGATAGAAGCTCATTCAACACCCTACTCTATACATCCAGGAGCTACTAAGATGTATAGAGATTTGAAGGCACATTATTGGTGGCCAGGGATGAAGAGAGATGTTGCTCGATATGTGGAGCAATGTTTGACTTGTCAGCAAGTCAAAGCCGAGCATCAGAGACCAGCAGGAACTTTGCAGCCTTTATTTATTCCAGAATGGAAGTGGGAGAATATCACGATGGATTTTGTTATCGGGCTACCGAAGACAGTGAAAGGTCACGATGCCATTTGGGTTATTGTGGATCGATTGACTAAGTCAGCTCATTTTCTTCCTATTAGCTCTACGTATTCCATGGATCGTTATGCCCAACTATATATACAAGAGATTGTCAGACTCCATGGAGTACCACTTACCATTGTGTCAGACAGAGATACGAGATTCTTATCTGCTTTCTGGAAGAGTTTACATAAGGCGTTGGGGACACAGTTATCTTTCAGTACAGCATTCCATCCACAGACAGATGGTCAATCAGAGCGTACAATACAAATCTTGGAGGATATGCTCAGAGCGTGTGTGTTGGATTTTCAAGGTCAGTGGAGTAAATTTTTGCCTTTGATAGAGTTCTCGTACAATAACAGTTATCAGTCTACTATCGGGATGGCTCCATATGAAGCATTATATGGGAGGAAGTGTAGATCTCCAGTTCATTGGGATGAAGTTGGAGAGAGGAAACTTTTGGGTCCAGACTTGATTCGTGAAATGTCAGAAGCTGTTACCCATATACGAGAGAAGATGAAAGTTGCTCAAGATAGGCAAAAGAGTTATGCAGACAAACGGAGGAGAGAATTGGAATTTGAAGTGGGTGATCAGGTATTTTTGAAAGTATCTCCAATGAAGGGGATAATGCGGTTTGGAAGGAAAGGGAAACTCAGTCCAAGATATGTTGGTCTGTTCACTATCATTGAGAGAGTTAGCAGTGTTGCCTATAAATTGGAGTTACCAGCATCGATGTCTAGAGTACATGACGTGTTTCATGTATCTGTGTTGAGGAAGTATGTTCCAAATCCATCTCATGTTCTCAGACAGGAACCAGTTGAGTTGAAAGAAGATTTGAGTTATGAGGAAGTACCAGTTGAGATCTTGTGGCGAGAAGTGAAGAAGCTCAGAAATAAAGAAATACCATTAGTAAAGGTATTATGGAGGAATCAACTAGTTGAGGAGGCTACTTGGGAAAGAGAGGATGAGATGATGGCTAAATATCCAGATCTCTTCAGGTAAGTAAATTTCGAGGTCGAAATTTTTATAAGTTGTGGAGGATGTGATACCCGAGCTTCTCACTACTCATGTGTCAATATAATTTAATTTGTGTTATGTGCATTTTATAATTATGTGATAATTGTTTTTACATTTTAATTATCTTTACATTTTATTTGAGACATACGTGATAAATATGGTGACAATATGTGAATATATGGGTGCATAAATATTTACGTGCATTAATTTGGATATATGAGTAAATTATTTTATGAGTATAAATACACTTTTCTTAATTATTAAGTATCACACGTGTTCTCGTAATAATAATAGTGGGTAGAAAAATATACACGTATGTGTATTAATTTGTAAATGTATTATATCTTAGCTATTAAGTATTGCACGTAAATCAAGAATAGATAATAATAATAATAAAAAAAAAAAAAAAAGCTGAGGCGGTGGGATAGTCGTGTACGACTTCCACCCCACCCCTCTATATAAATATACATGTTAGCATGTAATTGAAAGCAGAGATAAGAAAAAAAGAAAGAAAAAGAAAGAAAGAAAGGAAAAGAAGTGAGAGAAGAGAGGGAGAGAGAGAGAGGGGAAAGGGAGAGAGAGGAGAGAGAGAGGAAAAAGAGAGAAGAGGGAGCGCGCCGGAACGTGCGTGTCGGAGCAAATTAGTTACAGTTCTTTACGGGGTTTATATTACTGTCGGAATCCAGGTAAGTAGAAGTCCAACTACAATGCGTAAACATGCTGTTTGTGAATTATTTGTAATTAATATGTGATAATTATGTTATGGATTATTTGTAATCAATTTAATTACAACATGAATTATTTGAATTAATTTGTTATACAAGTTGTGGATCTATGTGATTTGAAATAATATTATTGTTCTATATAGATCTGTGTGATTGGAAACTATTGAAAATATATTTGTATGGCTTGAGAAGATATTGGTTATAAGGATATGTGGGATCCAAGATTAAGTTGTTATTCCAAAAAGAGATCCGTGGGATCCAAGGTGAAGTGGTTATTCTATAAATGGATCTATGTGATTGATGTGAAGTTGTTATTTCAGAAGTGGATTTGTGTGAATTGAAATTAATTTGTGGCTTTATTGTGATTAAATGTTGATATTGATATTGTAAATGGTTTATGATGCACATTTAATTGTTTTGGGTGCATACCATGCATAAACATGAAAAGTATTTTTCCTCAAAATTAATAAGATACTAATGGTGTGTGCGGCCACTATATATGCATCTCTGTCAGGGTTCGGAAAAAATCGTTCCCGACATTTTTATTAGGGGTTCGGAAAAATCGTCCCCACCACTTTGCCAGAGTTCGGAAAAATCGTTCTCGGCACTATTTTCGGGGTTCGGAAAAATCGTCCCCATTGAGCTCATTTGGGGTGCATATCATAAGTGTGTCGTGGGGATCCCGCAACGTGAACAGTTTTCAAAATAAAAGAGATCAATTAGAAAAATTAGGAAATAGGCGATAGAGAACTAAATGCATTTTCATGCACTGACATGCATGATTTCTACTTACTGAGATTTTTATCTCACTAGTTTATGCATTGTAGGTGAGCCTGTTGATGATTGAGTTTGTGATGTGGCTGTGCAAGCTGTGGAGCTCCTTCAAGGTTTTGAGCGGATGTACATAGATGACGACCTGTTGGGCTAGGCCGTGGGTTTATTTTGTTTCCGCTGATGTTTTGATTGTGTAATATAATAAGTATTATCACATGTTTGGGTGGTTTGAAGTGGTATCAGAAACCAGTCACGTATGTTGAACTGGTGTGATGGTGTTGGTTATAAGCATATTATGTGAAAAAAAAAAATTATATGCAGTTTTTTTTATAAAGATGATGTTTATGTTAAATAATATTTAGATTATAAGTTGTGTAAGGTGGGTCGTGTCAGTTTCGATGCATATTTTCATCATTTTGATGCTCGTTTTCTCGTTATGATCTACATTTCCTTCATTTCGTTGCATATTTCCTTCATTTTGATGCTCATTTTCTCATGACGATCAACATTTCCCTAGTTTCGATGCATATTTCCATCATTTTGATGTTCATTTTCTCGATATGTTCAACATTTTCTTTGTTTCGATTCATATTTCTTCGTTTTGATGCTCATTTTCTCGTTACAATTAACATTTCTTCATTTCGATGCATATTTCCATCATTTTGATGCATATTTTCTAGTTACGATCAACATTTCCTTCGTTTCGATGCATATTTTCATCATTTTGATGCTCGTTTTATCGTTATGATCAACATTTCCTTCTTTTCGATGCATATTTCCATTATTTTGATGCTCGTTTTCTTGTTACGATCAACATTTCCTTCTTTTCGATGCATATTTACATTATTTTGATGCTCATTTTCTCGATACGATCAACATTTTCTTCGTTTCGATACATATTTCCATTATTTTGATGCATATTTTCTCGTTACGATCAACATTCCTTCGTTTCGATGCATATTTTCATCAATTTGATGCTCGTTTTCTCGTTATGATCAACATTTCCTTCTTTTCGATGCATATTTCCATTATTTTGATGCTCGTTTTCTCGTTATGATACACATTTCCTTCTTTTCGATGCATTTTTCTATTATTTTGATGTTCATTTTCTCGATATGATCAATATTTTCTTCGTTTCGATACATATTTCTTCATTTTGATGCTCATTTTCTCATTACGACCAACATTTCCTTCGTTTCGATACATATTTTCATCATTTTTATGATCGTTTTCTCATTATGATTAACATTTTCTTTGTTTCGATGCATATTTCCTTCATTTTGATGCACATTTTCTCGTTACGATCAATATTTCCTTCATTTAGATGCTCGTTTTCTCGTTATGATTAAAATTTCCTTCTTTTCGTTGCATATTTCAATCATTTTGATGCTCATTTTCTCAATATGATCAATATTTTCTTTGTTTCGATGCATATTTCCATCATTTTGATGCATATTTTCTCGTTACGATCAACATTTCCTTCGTTTCGATGCATATTTTCGTCATTTTGATGCTCGTTTTCTCGTTATGATCAACATTTCCTTCTTTTCGATGCATTTTTCCATTATTTTTATGCTCGTTTTCTCGTTACGATCAAGATTTCCTTCTTTTCGATGCATATTTCAATTATTTTGATGCTCATTTTCTCGATATGGTCAACATTTTCTTCGTTTTGATGCATATTTTCTCGTTACGATCAACATTTCTTTCGTTTCGATGCATATTTTCATCATTTTGATGCTCGTTTTCTAGTTATGATCTACATTTCCTTCTTTTCGATGCATATTTCCATTATTTTGATGCTCATTTTCTCGTTACGATCAACATTTCCTTCTTTTCGATGCATATTTCCATTATTTTGATGCTCATTTTCTCGATATGATCAATATTTTCTTCGTTTCGATGCATATTTCTTAATTTTGATGCTCATTTTCTCGTTAAGATCAATATTTTCTTCGTTTCGATACATATTTTCATCATTTTTATGCTCGTTTTCTCATTATGATTAACATTTTCTTTTTTCGATGCATATTTCCTTTATTTTGATGCACATTTTCTCGTTACGATCAATATTTCCTTCATTTAGATACTCGTTTTCTCGTTATGATCAACATTTCCTTCTTTTCGATGCATATTTCAATTATTTTGATGCTCATTTTCTCAATATGATCAACGTTTTCTACGTTTCGATGCATATTTCCATCATTTTGATGCATATTTTATTGTTACGATAACCATTTCCTTCGTTTTGATGCATATTTTCATCATTTAGATGCTCGTTTTCTCGTTATGATCAACATTTCCTTCTTTTCGATGCATATTTTTTCATTTTGATGCTCATTTTCTCGTTACAATTAACATTTCCTTCGTTTCGATGCATATTTTATAATATCTTAGTTCAACTAGATTTTTTTTTAGAAAGCCCAAAACCTATTTATTTATTTTATGGCCCAAAAGGCCAGCCCTATCTTAGCCCAACTAGATTTTGTTAGAAAGCCCAAAACCTAATTATTTATTTTTATGGCCCAAAAGGCCAGCCCAATTAAGCCCAATTAGAATTTTTTTAGAAAGCCCAAACTTATTTATTTATTTATTTTGTGGCCCAAAGTTTCAGCCCACTTAAATGGCCTGATATATAATTAGTAAGACTAAAGTTAAAAAAAAAAGAGAGAGAAGAACGGGAGAAGAAAAGCAAAAGAGGGGAAAGAAGAGAGGAAGAGGAGAAACCCTTGTTGACCAAATTCTCCCTTACAACCCTCATCCTAGGTGGTTTTTAAGTTGTTTTGAGGTAAGTGGTGTGTGAATTAAGCTTCCTTCTTCCATAATTTTGTAATTTTGTGGGGTTTTTCTTTTTGGTATGTGGGAAATTTGTAGACTGTTCGAACTGATTTCGAGATAGCTATTGTCCTCGAAACTTTGCAAACTTAATTTCTGTACGTAGTTGAACTCGTTAGCTTTCCGTAGCCACTTGAAACACCTCAATCCGATTATTCTACAATTAGTTATGATTTTTCTCGTAAACTGCCGCTAGCAGGAAAATTTCAGAATTTTTATGTCGAATTCAAACTTATTTTCTATCGTTTCGTCTAGTTAATGTATTGAAACGGTTATATGGGATTGGGAACTGATGTTAAAGAGTTACATGCCATTTTTATTTAATATCGACTCGTTCGAACTTGATTAGGATTTGTTTTTAGCAATGAAAGGGATGTTAATACTAATAGTTAGTTATATTTAATTTGTCTTTAATTGCTCATCTCCTTTCTAGGTAAAGAACCATCGACGAAGGGCAAGGGACCGACTTCAGATTCCGAAGAGAGTTAATCACTTCCTTGTGAGTTGATAATTCGGGAACGCCTTCTCTTGTGGGAAGTGTGGACCCTCGTTAGATGTGCATTTATTTTAGTTTTAGTTAATTGATAAGAAAATTATTTGGTATTGTGTTATGTGGTAAAGAGCCTGATTGGCTCGATTGCTCTGGTTAGAGTCCTATTAGCCATTTTATGAGTATTATTGATTTTAACTTATGTTGAAGAGCCTTGTCGGCTCGATATCTGATAGCATTTATTGTGAATTATTTGAGAATTGATTTCTGGTTATTCTTGTATGCCAATTAAGACTCTAACTTGAGTCTATTCATCTTATGATGCACATGCATATGTATGCCTGGTACCAAGGTTAAGTAGCCCGAATTGGTCACGGTTCGGGTGAGTTGGAGCGACATTGATTAAGTAGCCCGAATTGTCGCGGTTCGGGTGAGTTAGAGTGACAACCAAGTTGCCCGTGATTGGCAAACCCGCGTGAGTTAGATCTAACGAGGCACCTGTCCATTTACCAAATACTGATACTCTGGAGGGTGATCGTTAGATGGATCAGTCTATTATAGGCTCAGTCAACGTCACCGGTGTGGGACATGCATGTCATATATGTTTATATGTTTGATCATTTCAAGTATTCAGTCGATATTGAATTGTGAACTTTAGCACTTGGCATATTGAGAAAGAATATTAATGTGCATTTTATCTAGAGTAACGGTGACGGGCTTGGACTGTCTCTCGACGGAGAGCTCAGTTCGAGGAGGATATTGACTACCCACGCGTCTTTTATGTGATAACATGTTGTTTGAACTAATTGTGTTATTCATAAATGTTCACTAAGGTTTTTATTTTCATTAATATGTACACTGAGTGAGAATAATTATTGTGGGACGAATTGTGGGATTTTATGTTATGAACCGCGAGTGGGAGTACATGCTTCGTATAAGGGTCGGGGTGACCGGCTTATCACCTCACTGAGCTAGTGGTTTTGCTCACCCCCCATCATTCTTTCCTTTTCAGGCTGTTGATATCATTTTGGTTGGAGGTTTGCCTATCGTTTGCTCATCATCCAATCCGTGTTTTGGGTACTTTCTCTTTTATGTAAATTGACGGATTCATTGGCGAGATTGTATAGTTTATATTTGGTGACCCCCTTGATGTTCTTTTTGTACCTTCGCGATGTTATATCGTTCATGTATATTTTCTTTAAACTAAGTTACACCGTTGAATTTTGTACCTTTGTAAATCCTTGTTGATACTTTATGAGATGATGTCCTCGTGTTGTACCCGTTGTTATCAGTTGTTCAGTCTACAGGTACTTGATAGCAAGCCTTACGTTTTCTATAAACTTTGTGGAGTGGAGTGCACCCATTCTATGAAATTTATGGTTAACGTGGCGGTTGTCGCGCTCTGTCTGGGGTCGGGGCGTGACATATTTCTTCGTTTTGATGCTCATTTTCTCGTTACAATCAACATTTCGTTCATTTCGATGCATATTTCCATCATTTAGATGCTCGTTTTCTCGTTACGATCAACATTTCCCATTGTTTCGATGCATATTTTCATCATTTTGACGATCGTTTTCTCGTTATGATCAACATTTCCTTCTTTTCGATGCATATTTCCATTATTTTGATGCTCATTTTCTCGATATGATCAATATTTTCTTCGTTTCGATGCATATTTCTTCATTTTGATGATCATTTTCTCATTACGATCAACATTTCCTTCGTTTCGATACATATTTTCATCATTTTTATGATCGTTTTCTCATTATGATTAACATTTTATTTGTTTCGATGCATATTTCCTTCATTTTGATGCACATTTTCTCGTTACGATCAATATTTCCTTCATTTAGATGCTCGTTTTCTCGTTATGATCAACATTTCCTTCTTTTCGATGCATATTTCAATCATTTTGATGCTCATTTTCTCAATATGATCAATATTTTCTTCGTTTCGATGCATATTTCCATCATTTTGATGCATATTTTCTCGTTACGACCAACATTTCCTTCGTTTCGATGCATATTTTCATCATTTTGATGCTCGTTTTCTCGTTATGATCAACATTTCCTTCTTTTCGATGCATATTTCCATTATTTTGATGCTCGTTTTCTCGTTACGATCAATATTTCCTTCTTTTCGATGCATGTTTCCATTATTTTGATGCTCATTTTCTCGATATGATTAACATTTTCTTCGTTTCGATGCATATTTCTTCATTTTGATGCTCATTTTCTCGTAACGATCAACATTTCTTTCATTTTGATACATATTTTCATCATTTTTATGCTCGTTTTCTCATTATGATTAACATTTTCTTTGTTTCGATGGATATTTCCTTCATTTTGATGCATATTTTCTCGTTACGATCAATATTTCCTTCATTTAGATGCTCGTTTTCTCGTTATGATCAACATTTCCTTCTTTTCAATACATATTTCAATAATTTTGATGCTTATTTTCTCGATATAATCAATATTTTCTTCGTTTCGATGCATATTTCCATCATTTTGATGCATATTTTCTCGTTACGATCAACATTTCCTTCGTTTCGATGCATATTTTCTTCATTTTGATGCTCGTTTTCTCGTTATGATCAACATTTCCTTCTTTTTGATGCATATTTCCTTCATTTTGATGCTTATTTTCTCATGACGATCAACATTTCCCTAGTTTCGTTGCATATTTCCATCATTTTGTTGCTCATTTTCTCGATATGATCAATATTTTATTCGTTTCGATGCATATTTCTTCATTTTGATGCTCATTTTCTAGTTACAATAAATATTTCCTTCGTTTTGATACATATTTCTTCGTTTTGATGCTCATTTTCTCGTTACAATCAATATTTCCTTCGCTTTGATACATATTTCCTTCATTTAGATGCTAGTTTTCTCGTTATGATCAATATTTCCTTCTTTTCGATGCATATTTCAATCATTTTGATGCTCATTTTCTCGATATGATCAACATTTTCTACGTTTCGATGCATATTTCCATCATTTTAATGCATATTTTCTCGTTACGATCAACATTTCCTTCGTTTCGATGCATATTTTCATCATTTTGATGCTTGTTTTCTCGTTATGATCAACATTTCCTTCTTTTCGATGCATATTTCCTTCATTTTGATGCTAATTTTCTCATGACGATCAACATTTCCTTAGTTTCGATGCATATATCCATCATTTTGATGCTCATTTTCTCGGTATGATCAACATTTTCTTTGTTTTAATGCATATTTCTTCGTTTTGATGCTCATTTTCTCGTTACAATTAACATTTCCTTCGTTTCGATGCATATTTCTTCGTTTTGATGCTCGTTTTCTCGTTACAATCAATATTTTCTTCGTTTCGATGCATATTTCCATTATTTAGATGCTCGTTTTCTCGTTACGATCAACATTTCCATTATTTCGATGCATATTTTCATCATTTTGACGCTCGTTTTCTCGTTATGGTCAACATTTCCTTCTTTTCGATGCATATTTCCATTATTTTGATGCTCGTTTTCTCGTTACGATCAACATTTCCTTCTTTTCGATGCATATTTCCATTAGTTTGAAGCTCATTTTCTCGATATGATCAACATTTTCTTCATTTCGATGCATATTTCCATCATTTTGATGCATATTTTCTAGTTACGATCAACATTTCCTTCGTTTCGATGCATATTTTCATCATTTTGATGCTCGTTTTCTCGTTATGATCAACATTTCCTTCTTTTCGATGCATATTTTCATTATTTTGATGCTCGTTTTCTCGTTACGATCAACATTTCCTTCTTTTCGATGCATATTTCCATTATTTTGATGCTCATTTTCTCGATATGATCAATATTTTCTTCGTTTCAATGCATATTTCTTCATTTTGATGCTCATTTTCTCGTTACGATCAACATTTCCTTCGTTTCGATACATATTTTCATCATTTTTATGCTCGTTTTCTCATTATGATTAACATTTTCTTTGTTTTGATGCATATTTCCTTCATTTCGATGCACATTTTCTCGTTACGATCAATACTTCCTTCATTTAGATGATCGTTTTCTCGTTATGATCAACATTTCCTTCTTTTCGATGCATATTTCAATCATTTTGATGCTCATTTTCTCAATATGATCAATATTTTCTTCGTTTCGATGCATATTTCCATCAATTTGATGCATATTTTCTCGTTACGATCAACATTTCCTTCGTTTCGATGCATATTTTCATCATTTTGATGCTCGTTTTCTCGTTATGATCAATATTTCCTTCTTTTCGATGCATATTTCCATTATTTTGATGCTCGTTTTCTTGTTACGATCAACATTTCCTTCTTTTCGATGCATATTTACATTATTTTGATGCTCATTTTCTCGATACGATCAACATTTTCTTCGTTTCGATGCATATTTCCATCATTTTTATGCATATTTTCTCGTTACGATCAACATTTCCTTCGTTTCGATGCATATTTTCATCATTTTGATGCTCGTTTTCTCGTTATGATCAACATTTCCTTCTTGTCGATGCATATATCCATTATTTTGATGCTCGTTTTCTCGTTATGATCAACATTTCCTTCTTTTCGATGCATATTTCCATTATTTTGATGTTCATTTTCTCGATATGATCAATATTTTCTTCGTTTCGATGCATATTTCGTCATTTTGATGCTCATTTTCTCATTACGATCAACATTTTCTTTGTTTCGATGCATATTTCCTTCATTTTGATGCACATTTTCTCGTTACGATCAATATTTCCTTCATTTAGTTGCTCGTTTTCTCGTTATGATCAACATTTCCTTCTTTTCGATGCATATTTCAATCATTTTGATGCTCATTTTCTCAATATGATCAATATTTTCTTCGTTTCGATGCATATTTCCATCATTTTGATGCATATTTTCTGGTTACGACCAACATTTCCTTCGTTTCGATGCATATTTTCATCATTTTGATGCTCGTTTTCTCGTTATGATCGACATTTCCTTCTTTTCGTTGCATATTTCCTTCATTTTGATGCTTATTTTCTCATGACGATCAACATTTCCCTAGTTTCGATGCATATTTCCATCATTTTGATGTTCATTTTCTCGATATGTTCAACATTTTCTTTGTTTCGATTCATATTTCTTCGTTTTGATGCTCATTTTCTCGTTACAATTAACATTTCTTCATTTCGATGCATATTTCCATCATTTTGATGCATATTTTCTAGTTACGATCAACATTTCCTTCGTTTCGATGCATATTTTCATCATTTTGATGCTCGTTTTCTCGTTATGATCAACATTTCCTTCTTTTCGATGCATATTTCCATTATTTTGATGCTCGTTTTCTTGTTACGATCAACATTTCCTTCTTTTCGATGCATATTTACATTATTTTGATGCTCATTTTCTCGATACGATCAACATTTTCTTCGTTTCGATGCATATTTCCATCATTTTTATGCATATTTTCTCGTTACGATCAACATTTCCTTCGTTTCGATGCATATTTTCATCATTTTGATGCTCGTTTTCTCGTTATGATCAACATTTCCTTCTTGTCGATGCATATATCCATTATTTTGATGCTCGTTTTCTCGTTATGATCAACATTTCCTTCTTTTCGATGCATATTTCCATTATTTTGATGTTCATTTTCTCGATATGATCAATATTTTCTTCGTTTCGATGCATATTTCTTCATTTTGATGCTCATATTCTCATTACGATCAACATTTCCTTCGTTTCGATACATATTTTCATCATTTTTATGATCGTTTTCTCATTATGATTAATATTTTCTTTGTTTCGATGCATATTTCCTTCATTTTGATGCACATTTTCTCGTTACGATCAATATTTCCTTCATTTAGTTGCTCGTTTTCTCGTTATGATCAACATTTCCTTCTTTTCGATGCATATTTCAATCATTTTGATGCTCATTTTCTCAATATGATCAATATTTTCTTCGTTTCGATGCATATTTCCATCATTTTGATGCATATTTTCTGGTTACGACCAACATTTCCTTCGTTTCGATGCATATTTTCATCATTTTGATGCTCGTTTTCTCGTTATGATCGACATTTCCTTCTTTTCGTTGCATATTTCCTTCATTTTGATGCTTATTTTCTCATGACGATCAACATTTCCCTAGTTTCGATGCATATTTCCATCATTTTGATGTTCATTTTCTCGATATGTTCAACATTTTCTTTGTTTCGATTCATATTTCTTCGTTTTGATGCTCATTTTCTCGTTACAATTAACATTTCTTCATTTCGATGCATATTTCCATCATTTTGATGCATATTTTCTAGTTACGATCAACATTTCCTTCGTTTCGATGCATATTTTCATCATTTTGATGCTCGTTTTCTCGTTATGATCAACATTTCCTTCTTTTCGATGCATATTTCCATTATTTTGATGCTCGTTTTCTTGTTACGATCAACATTTCCTTCTTTTCGATGCATATTTACATTATTTTGATGCTCATTTTCTCGATACGATCAACATTTTCTTCGTTTCGATGCATATTTCCATCATTTTTATGCATATTTTCTCGTTACGATCAACATTTCCTTCGTTTCGATGCATATTTTCATCATTTTGATGCTCGTTTTCTCGTTATGATCAACATTTCCTTCTTGTCGATGCATATATCCATTATTTTGATGCTCGTTTTCTCGTTATGATCAACATTTCCTTCTTTTCGATGCATATTTCCATTATTTTGATGTTCATTTTCTCGATATGATCAATATTTTCTTCGTTTCGATGCATATTTCTTCATTTTGATGCTCATTTTCTCATTACGATCAACATTTCCTTCGTTTCGATACATATTTTCATCATTTTTATGATCGTTTTCTCATTATGATTAACATTTTCTTTGTTTCGATGCATATTTCCTTCATTTTGATGCACATTTTCTCGTTACGATCAATATTTCCTTCATTTAGATGCTCGTTTCTCGTTATGATTAAAATTTCCTTCTTTTCGTTGCATATTTCAATCATTTTGATGCTCATTTTCTCAATATGATCAATATTTTCTTTGTTTCGATGCATATTTCCATCATTTTGATGCATATTTTCTCGTTACGATCAACATTTCCTTCGTTTCGATGCATATTTTCATCATTTTGATGCTTGTTTTCTCGTTATGATCAACATTTCCTTCTTTTCGATGCATATTTCCTTAATTTTGATGCTAATTTTCTCATGACGATCAACATTTCCTTAGTTTCGATGCATATATCCATCATTTTGATGCTCATTTTCTCGGTATGATCAACATTTTCTTTGTTTTAATGCATATTTCTTCGTTTTGATGCTCATTTTCTCGTTACAATTAACATTTCCTTCGTTTCGATGCATATTTCTTCGTTTTGATGCTCGTTTTCTCGTTACAATCAATATTTTCTTCGTTTCGATGCATATTTCCATTATTTAGATGCTCGTTTTCTCGTTACGATCAACATTTCCATTATTTCGATGCATATTTTCATCATTTTGACGCTCGTTTTCTCGTTATGGTCAACATTTCCTTCTTTTCGATGCATATTTCCATTATTTTGATGCTCGTTTTCTCGTTACGATCAATATTTCCTTCTTTTCGATGCATATTTCCATTAGTTTGAAGCTCATTTTCTCGATATGATCAACATTTTCTTCATTTCGATGCATATTTCCATCATTTTGATGCATATTTTCTAGTTACGATCAACATTTCCTTCGTTTCGATGCATATTTTCATTATTTTGATGCTCGTTTTCTCGTTATGATCAACATTTCCTTCTTTTCGATGCATATTTTCATTATTTTGATGCTCGTTTTCTCGTTACGATCAACATTTCCTTCTTTTCGATGCATATTTCCATTATTTTGATGCTCATTTTCTCGATATGATCAATATTTTCTTCGTTTCAATGCATATTTCTTCATTTTGATGCTTATTTTCTCGTTACGATCAACATTTCCTTCGTTTCGATACATATTTTCATCATTTTTATGCTCGTTTTCTCATTATGATTAACATTTTCTTTGTTTTGATGCATATTTCCTTCATTTCGATGCACATTTTCTCGTTACGATAAATACTTCCTTCATTTAGATGATCGTTTTCTCGTTATGATCAACATTTCCTTCTTTTCGATGCATATTTCAATCATTTTGATGCTCATTTTCTCAATATGATCAATATTTTCTTCGTTTCGATGCATATTTCCATCAATTTGATGCATATTTTCTCGTTACGATCAACATTTCCTTCGTTTCGATGCATATTTTCATCATTTTGATGCTCGTTTTCTCGTTATGATCAATATTTCCTTCTTTTCGATGCATATTTCCATTATTTTGATGCTCGTTTTCTTGTTACGATCAACATTTCCTTCTTTTCGATGCATATTTCCATTATTTTGATGCTCATTTTCTCGATATGATCAACATTTTCTTCGTTTCGATGCATATTTCCTTCATTTTGATGCATATTTTCTCGTTACGATCAACATTTCCTTCGTTTCGATGCATATTTTCATCATTTTGATGCTCGTTTTCTCGTTATGATCAACATTTCCTTCTTTTCAATACATATTTCCATTATTTTAATGCTCATTTTCTCTTTACGATCAACATTTCCTTCTTTTCGATGCATATTTGCATTATTTTGATGCTCATTTTCTCGATATGATCAATATTTTCTTCGTTTCGATGCATATTTCTTCATTTTGATGATCATTTTCACATTACGATCAACATTTCCTTCGTTTCGATACATATTTTCATCATTTTTATGATCGTTTTCTCATTATGATTAACATTTTCTTTGTTTCGATGCATATTTCCTTCATTTTGATGCACATTTTCTCGTTACGATCAATATTTCCTTCATTTAGTTGCTCGTTTTCTCGTTATGATCAACATTTCCTTCTTTTCGATGCATATTTCAATCATTTTGATGCTCATTTTCTCAATATGATCAATATTTTCTTCGTTTCGATGCATATTTCCATCATTTTGATGCATATTTTCTGGTTACGACCAACATTTCCTTCGTTTCGATGCATATTTTCATCATTTTGATGCTCGTTTTCTCGTTATGATCAACATTTCCTTCTTTTCGTTGCATATTTCCTTCATTTTGATGCTCATTTTCTCATGACGATCAACATTTCCCTAGTTTCGATGCATATTTCCATCATTTTGATGTTCATTTTCTCGATATGTTCAACATTTTCTTTGTTTCGATTCATATTTCTTCGTTTTGATGCTCATTTTCTCGTTACAATTAACATTTCTTCATTTCGATGCATATTTCCATCATTTTGATGCATATTTTCTAGTTACGATCAACATTTCCTTCGTTTCGATGCATATTTTCATCATTTTGATGCTCGTTTTCTCGTTATGATCAACATTTCCTTCTTTTCGATGCATATTTCCATTATTTTGATGCTCGTTTTCGTGTTACGATCAACATTTCCTTCTTTTCGAGGCATATTTACATTATTTTGATGCTCATTTTCTCGATACGATCAACATTTTCTTCGTTTCGATGCATATTTCCGTCATTTTTATGCATATTTTCTCGTTACGATCAACATTTCCTTCGTTTCGATGCATATTTTCATCATTTTGATGCTCGTTTTCTCGTTATGATCAACATTTCCTTCTTGTCGATGCATATATCCATTATTTTGATGCTCGTTTTCTCGTTATGATCAACATTTCCTTCTTTTCGATGCATATTTCCATTATTTTGATGTTCATTTTCTCGATATGATCAATATTTTCTTCGTTTCGATGCATATTTCTTCATTTTGATGCTCATTTTCTCATTACGATCAACATTTCCTTCGTTTCGATACATATTTTCATCATTTTTATGATCGTTTTCTCATTATGATTAACATTTTCTTTGTTTCGATGCATATTTCCTTCATTTTGATGCACATTTTCTCGTTACGATCAATATTTCCTTCATTTAGATGCTCGTTTCTCGTTATGATTAAAATTTCCTTCTTTTCGTTGCATATTTCAATCATTTTGATGCTCATTTTCTCAATATGATCAATATTTTCTTTGTTTCGATGCATATTTCCATCATTTTGATGCATATTTTCTCGTTACGATCAACATTTCCTTCGTTTCGATGCATATTTTCATCATTTTGATGCTTGTTTTCTCGTTATGATCAACATTTCCTTCTTTTCGATGCATATTTCCTTCATTTTGATGCTAATTTTCTCATGACGATCAACATTTCCTTAGTTTCGATGCATATATCCATCATTTTGATGCTCATTTTCTCGGTATGATCAACATTTTCTTTGTTTTAATGCATATTTCTTCGTTTTGATGCTCATTTTCTCGTTACAATTAACATTTCCTTCGTTTCGATGCATATTTCTTCGTTTTGATGCTCGTTTTCTCGTTACAATCAATATTTTCTTCGTTTCGATGCATATTTCCATTATTTAGATGCTCGTTTTCTCGTTACGATCAACATTTCCATTATTTCGATGCATATTTTCATCATTTTGACGCTCGTTTTCTCGTTATGGTCAACATTTCCTTCTTTTCGATGCATATTTCCATTATTTTGATGCTCGTTTTCTCGTTACGATCAACATTTCCTTCTTTTCGATGCATATTTCCATTAGTTTGAAGCTCATTTTCTCGATATGATCAACATTTTCTTCATTTCGATGCATATTTCCATCATTTTGATGCATATTTTCTAGTTACGATCAACATTTCCTTCGTTTCGATGCATATTTTCATCATTTTGATGCTCGTTTTCTCGTTATGATCAACATTTCCTTCTTTTCGATGCATATTTTCATTATTTTGATGCTCGTTTTCTCGTTACGATCAACATTTCCTTCTTTTCGATGCATATTTCCATTATTTTGATGCTCATTTTCTCGATATGATCAATATTTTCTTCGTTTCAATGCATATTTCTTCATTTTGATGCTTATTTTCTCGTTACGATCAACATTTCCTTCGTTTCGATACATATTTTCATCATTTTTATGCTCGTTTTCTCATTATGATTAACATTTTCTTTGTTTTGATGCATATTTCCTTCATTTCGATGCACATTTTCTCGTTACGATAAATACTTCCTTCATTTAGATGATCGTTTTCTCGTTATGATCAACATTTCCTTCTTTTCGATGCATATTTCAATCATTTTGATGCTCATTTTCTCAATATGATCAATATTTTCTTCGTTTCGATGCATATTTCCATCAATTTGATGCATATTTTCTCGTTACGATCAACATTTCCTTCGTTTCGATGCATATTTTCATCATTTTGATGCTCGTTTTCTCGTTATGATCAATATTTCCTTCTTTTCGATGCATATTTCCATTATTTTGATGCTCGTTTTCTTGTTACGATCAACATTTCCTTCTTTTCGATGCATATTTCCATTATTTTGATGCTCATTTTCTCGATATGATCAACATTTTCTTCGTTTCGATGCATATTTCCTTCATTTTGATGCATATTTTCTCGTTACGATCAACATTTCCTTCGTTTCGATGCATATTTTCATCATTTTGATGCTCGTTTTCTCGTTATGATCAACATTTCCTTCTTTTCAATACATATTTCCATTATTTTAATGCTCATTTTCTCTTTACGATCAACATTTCCTTCTTTTCGATGCATATTTGCATTATTTTGATGCTCATTTTCTCGATATGATCAATATTTTCTTCGTTTCGATGCATATTTCTTCATTTTGATGATCATTTTCACATTACGATCAACATTTCCTTCGTTTCGATACATATTTTCATCATTTTTATGATCGTTTTCTCATTATGATTAACATTTTCTTTGTTTCGATGTATATTTCCTTCATTTTGATGCACATTTTCTCGTTACGATCAATATTTCCTTCATTTAGTTGCTCGTTTTCTCGTTATGATCAACATTTCCTTCTTTTCGATGCATATTTCAATCATTTTGATGCTCATTTTCTCAATATGATCAATATTTTCTTCGTTTCGATGCATATTTCCATCATTTTGATGCATATTTTCTGGTTACGACCAACATTTCCTTCGTTTCGATGCATATTTTCATCATTTTGATGCTCGTTTTCTCGTTATGATCAACATTTCCTTCTTTTCGTTGCATATTTCCTTCATTTTGATGCTCATTTTCTCATGACGATCAACATTTCCCTAGTTTCGATGCATATTTCCATCATTTTGATGTTCATTTTCTCGATATGTTCAACATTTTCTTTGTTTCGATTCATATTTCTTCGTTTTGATGCTCATTTTCTCGTTACAATTAACATTTCTTCATTTCGATGCATATTTCCATCATTTTGATGCATATTTTCTAGTTACGATCAACATTTCCTTCGTTTCGATGCATATTTTCATCATTTTGATGCTCGTTTTCTCGTTATGATCAACATTTCCTTCTTTTCGATGCATATTTCCATTATTTTGATGCTCGTTTTCGTGTTACGATCAACATTTCCTTCTTTTCGAGGCATATTTACATTATTTTGATGCTCATTTTCTCGATACGATCAACATTTTCTTCGTTTCGATGCATATTTCCATCATTTTTATGCATATTTTCTCGTTACGATCAACATTTCCTTCGTTTCGATGCATATTTTCATCATTTTGATGCTCGTTTTCTCGTTATGATCAACATTTCCTTCTTGTCGATGCATATATCCATTATTTTGATGCTCGTTTTCTCGTTATGATCAACATTTCCTTCTTTTCGATGCATATTTCCATTATTTTGATGTTCATTTTCTCGATATGATCAATATTTTCTTCGTTTCGATGCATATTTCTTCATTTTGATGCTCATTTTCTCATTACGATCAACATTTCCTTCGTTTCGATACATATTTTCATCATTTTTATGATCGTTTTCTCATTATGATTAACATTTTCTTTGTTTCGATGCATATTTCCTTCATTTTGATGCACATTTTCTCGTTACGATCAATATTTCCTTCATTTAGATGCTCGTTTCTCGTTATGATTAAAATTTCCTTCTTTTCGTTGCATATTTCAATCATTTTGATGCTCATTTTCTCAATATGATCAATATTTTCTTTGTTTCGATGCATATTTCCATCATTTTGATGCATATTTTCTCGTTACGATCAACATTTCCTTCGTTTCGATGCATATTTTCATCATTTTGATGCTTGTTTTCTCGTTATGATCAACATTTCCTTCTTTTCGATGCATATTTCCTTCATTTTGATGCTAATTTTCTCATGACGATCAACATTTCCTTAGTTTCGATGCATATATCCATCATTTTGATGCTCATTTTCTCGGTATGATCAACATTTTCTTTGTTTTAATGCATATTTCTTCGTTTTGATGCTCATTTTCTCGTTACAATTAACATTTCCTTCGTTTCGATGCATATTTCTTCGTTTTGATGCTCGTTTTCTCGTTACAATCAATATTTTCTTCGTTTCGATGCATATTTCCATTATTTAGATGCTCGTTTTCTCGTTACGATCAACATTTCCATTATTTCGATGCATATTTTCATCATTTTGACGCTCGTTTTCTCGTTATGGTCAACATTTCCTTCTTTTCGATGCATATTTCCATTATTTTGATGCTCGTTTTCTCGTTACGATCAACATTTCCTTCTTTTCGATGCATATTTCCATTAGTTTGAAGCTCATTTTCTCGATATGATCAACATTTTCTTCATTTCGATGCATATTTCCATCATTTTGATGCATATTTTCTAGTTACGATCAACATTTCCTTCGTTTCGATGCATATTTTCATCATTTTGATGCTCGTTTTCTCGTTATGATCAACATTTCCTTCTTTTCGATGCATATTTTCATTATTTTGATGCTCGTTTTCTCGTTACGATCAACATTTCCTTCTTTTCGATGCATATTTCCATTATTTTGATGCTCATTTTCTCGATATGATCAATATTTTCTTCGTTTCAATGCATATTTCTTCATTTTGATGCTTATTTTCTCGTTACGATCAACATTTCCTTCGTTTCGATACATATTTTCATCATTTTTATGCTCGTTTTCTCATTATGATTAACATTTTCTTTGTTTTGATGCATATTTCCTTCATTTCGATGCACATTTTCTCGTTACGATAAATACTTCCTTCATTTAGATGATCGTTTTCTCGTTATGATCAACATTTCCTTCTTTTCGATGCATATTTCAATCATTTTGATGCTCATTTTCTCAATATGATCAATATTTTCTTCGTTTCGATGCATATTTCCATCAATTTGATGCATATTTTCTCGTTACGATCAACATTTCCTTCGTTTCGATGCATATTTTCATCATTTTGATGCTCGTTTTCTCGTTATGATCAATATTTCCTTCTTTTCGATGCATATTTCCATTATTTTGATGCTCGTTTTCTTGTTACGATCAACATTTCCTTCTTTTCGATGCATATTTCCATTATTTTGATGCTCATTTTCTCGATATGATCAACATTTTCTTCGTTTCGATGCATATTTCCTTCATTTTGATGCATATTTTCTCGTTACGATCAACATTTCCTTCGTTTCGATGCATATTTTCATCATTTTGATGCTCGTTTTCTCGTTATGATCAACATTTCCTTCTTTTCAATACATATTTCCATTATTTTAATGCTCATTTTCTCTTTACGATCAACATTTCCTTCTTTTCGATGCATATTTGCATTATTTTGATGCTCATTTTCTCGATATGATCAATATTTTCTTCGTTTCGATGCATATTTCTTCATTTTGATGATCATTTTCACATTACGATCAACATTTCCTTCGTTTCGATACATATTTTCATCATTTTTATGATCGTTTTCTCATTATGATTAACATTTTCTTTGTTTCGATGCATATTTCCTTCATTTTGATGCACATTTTCTCGTTACGATCAATATTTCCTTCATTTAGTTGCTCGTTTTCTCGTTATGATCAACATTTCCTTCTTTTCGATGCATATTTCAATCATTTTGATGCTCATTTTCTCAATATGATCAATATTTTCTTCGTTTCGATGCATATTTCCATCATTTTGATGCATATTTTCTGGTTACGACCAACATTTCCTTCGTTTCGATGCATATTTTCATCATTTTGATGCTCGTTTTCTCGTTATGATCAACATTTCCTTCTTTTCGTTGCATATTTCCTTCATTTTGATGCTCATTTTCTCATGACGATCAACATTTCCCTAGTTTCGATGCATATTTCCATCATTTTGATGTTCATTTTCTCGATATGTTCAACATTTTCTTTGTTTCGATTCATATTTCTTCGTTTTGATGCTCATTTTCTCGTTACAATTAACATTTCTTCATTTCGATGCATATTTCCATCATTTTGATGCATATTTTCTAGTTACGATCAACATTTCCTTCGTTTCGATGCATATTTTCATCATTTTGATGCTCGTTTTCTCGTTATGATCAACATTTCCTTCTTTTCGATGCATATTTCCATTATTTTGATGCTCGTTTTCGTGTTACGATCAACATTTCCTTCTTTTCGAGGCATATTTACATTATTTTGATGCTCATTTTCTCGATACGATCAACATTTTCTTCGTTTCGATGCATATTTCCATCATTTTTATGCATATTTTCTCGTTACGATCAACATTTCCTTCGTTTCGATGCATATTTTCATCATTTTGATGCTCGTTTTCTCGTTATGATCAACATTTCCTTCTTGTCGATGCATATATCCATTATTTTGATGCTCGTTTTCTCGTTATGATCAACATTTCCTTCTTTTCGATGCATATTTCCATTATTTTGATGTTCATTTTCTCGATATGATCAATATTTTCTTCGTTTCGATGCATATTTCTTCATTTTGATGCTCATTTTCTCATTACGATCAACATTTCCTTCGTTTCGATACATATTTTCATCATTTTTATGATCGTTTTCTCATTATGATTAACATTTTCTTTGTTTCGATGCATATTTCCGTCATTTTGATGCACATTTTCTCGTTACGATCAATATTTCCTTCATTTAGATGCTCGTTTCTCGTTATGATTAAAATTTCCTTCTTTTCGTTGCATATTTCAATCATTTTGATGCTCATTTTCTCAA
This sequence comes from Pogostemon cablin, assembly GCA_023678885.1. Classification (NCBI taxonomy): domain Eukaryota; kingdom Viridiplantae; phylum Streptophyta; class Magnoliopsida; order Lamiales; family Lamiaceae; genus Pogostemon; species Pogostemon cablin. The sequence goes on from JAHCLQ010000770.1 coordinate 52,095, forward strand.
TATGATCAATATTTTCTTTGTTTCGATGCATATTTCCATCATTTTGATGCATATTTTCTCGTTACGATCAACATTTCCTTCGTTTCGATGCATATTTTCATCATTTTGATGCTCGTTTTCACGTTATGATCAACATTTCCTTCTTTTCGATGCATATTTCCATTAATTTTATGCTCGTTTTCTCGTTACGATCAACATTTCCTTCTTTTCGATGCATATTTCAATTATTTTGATGCTCATTTACTCGATATGGTCAACATTTTCTTCGTTTCGATGCATATTTCCATCATTTTGATGCATATTTTCTCGTTACGATCAACATTTCCTTCGTTTCGATGCATATTTTCATCATTTTGATGCTCGTTTTCTCGTTATGATCTACATTTCCTTCTTTTCGATGCATATTTCCATTATTTTGATGCTCGTTTTCTCGTACGATCAATATTTCCTTCTTTTCGATGCATATTTCCATTATTTTGATGCTAATTTTCTCGATATGATCAATATTTTCTTCGTTTCGATGCATATTTCTTAATTTTGATGCTCATTTTCTCGTTAAGATCAATATTTTCTTCGTTTGGATACATATTTTCATCATTTTTATGCTCGTTTTCTCATTATGATTAACATTTTCTTTTTTCGATGCATATTTCCATCATTTTGATGCACATTTTCTCGTTACGATCAATATTTCCTTCATTTAGATACTCGTTTTCTCGTTATGATCAACATTTCCTTCTTTTCGATGCATATTTCAATCATTTTGATGCTCATTTTCTCAATATGATCATTATTTTCTACGTTTCGATGCATATTTCCATCATTTTGATGCATATTTTCTGGTTACGACCAACATTTCCTTCGTTTCGATGCATATTTTCATCATTTTGATGCTCGTTTTCTCGTTATGATCAACATTTCCTTCTTTTCGTTGCATATTTCCTTCATTTTGATGCTCATTTTCTCATGACGATCAACATTTCCCTAGTTTCGATGCATATTTCCATCATTTTGATGTTCATTTTCTCGATATGTTCAACATTTTCTTTGTTTCGATTCATATTTCTTCGTTTTGATGCTCATTTTCTCGTTACAATTAACATTTCTTCATTTCGATGCATATTTCCATCATTTTGATGCATATTTTCTAGTTACGATCAACATTTCCTTCGTTTCGATGCATATTTTCATCATTTTGATGCTCGTTTTCTCGTTATGATCAACATTTCCTTCTTTTCGATGCATATTTCCATTATTTTGATGCTCGTTTTCGTGTTACGATCAACATTTCCTTCTTTTCGAGGCATATTTACATTATTTTGATGCTCATTTTCTCGATACGATCAACATTTTCTTCGTTTCGATGCATATTTTCATCATTTTTATGCATATTTTCTCGTTACGATCAACATTTCCTTCGTTTCGATGCATATTTTCATCATTTTGATGCTCGTTTTCTCGTTATGATCAACATTTCCTTCTTGTCGATGCATATATCCATTATTTTGATGCTCGTTTTCTCGTTATGATCAACATTTCCTTCTTTTCGATGCATATTTCCATTATTTTGATGTTCATTTTCTCGATATGATCAATATTTTCTTCGTTTCGATGCATATTTCTTCATTTTGATGCTCATTTTCTCATTACGATCAACATTTCCTTCGTTTCGATACATATTTTCATCATTTTTATGATCGTTTTCTCATTATGATTAACATTTTCTTTGTTTCGATGCATATTTCCTTCATTTTGATGCACATTTTCTCGTTACGATCAATATTTCCTTCATTTAGATGCTCGTTTCTCGTTATGATTAAAATTTCCTTCTTTTCGTTGCATATTTCAATCATTTTGATGCTCATTTTCTCAATATGATCAATATTTTCTTTGTTTCGATGCATATTTCCATCATTTTGATGCATATTTTCTCGTTACGATCAACATTTCCTTCGTTTCGATGCATATTTTCATCATTTTGATGCTCGTTTTCACGTTATGATCAACATTTCCTTCTTTTCGATGCATATTTCCATTATTTTTATGCTCGTTTTCTCGTTACGATCAACATTTCCTTCTTTTCGATGCATATTTCAATTATTTTGATGCTCATTTACTCGATATGGTCAACATTTTCTTCGTTTCGATGCATATTTCCATCATTTTGATGCATATTTTCTCGTTACGATCAACATTTCCTTCGTTTCGATGCATATTTTCATCATTTTGATGCTCGTTTTCTCGTTATGATCTACATTTCCTTCTTTTCGATGCATATTTCCATTATTTTGATGCTCGTTTTCTCGTACGATCAATATTTCCTTCTTTTCGATGCATATTTCCATTATTTTGATGCTCATTTTCTCGATATGATCAATATTTTCTTCGTTTCGATGCATATTTCTTAATTTTGATGCTCATTTTCTCGTTAAGATCAATATTTTCTTCGTTTGGATACATATTTTCATCATTTTTATGCTCGTTTTATCATTATGATTAACATTTTCTTTTTTCGATGCATATTTCCATCATTTTGATGCACATTTTCTCGTTACGATCAATATTTCCTTCATTTAGATACTCGTTTTCTCGTTATGATCAACATTTCCTTCTTTTCGATGCATATTTCAATTATTTTGATGCTCGTTTTCTCAATATGATCAACATTTTCTACGTTTCGATGCATATTTCCATCATTTTGATGCATATTTTATCGTTACGATAACCATTTCCTTCGTTTTGATGCATATTTTCATCATTTAGATGCTCGTTTTCTCGTTATGATCAACATTTCCTTCTTTTCGATGCATATTTTTTCGTTTTGATGCTCATTTTCTCGTTACAATTAACATTTCCTTCGTTTCGATGCATATTTCTTCGTTTTGATGCTCATTTTCTCGTTACAATCAACATTTCCTTCATTTCGATGCATATTACCATCATTTAGATGCTCGTTTTCTCGTTACGATCAACATTTCCCATTGTTTCGATGCATATTTTCATCATTTTGACGATCGTTTTCTCGTTATGATCAACATTTCCTTCTTTTCGATGCATATTTCCATTATTTTGATGCTCGTTTCCTCGTTACGATCAACATTTCCTTCTTTTCGATGCATATTTCCATTATTTTGATGCTCATTTTCTCGATATGATCAACATTTTCTTCGTTTCGATGCATATTTCTTCATTTTGATGCTCATTTTATCGTTACGATCAACATTTCCTTCGTTTCGATACATATTTTCATCATTTTTATGCTCGTTTTCTCATTATGATTAACATTTTCTTTGTTTCGATGCATATTTCCTTCATTTTGATGCACATTTTCTCATTACGATCAATATTTCCTTCATTGAGATGCTCGTTTTCTCGTTATAATCAACATTTCCTTCTTTTCGATTCATATTTCAATCATTTTTATGCTCATTTTCTCAATATGATCAATATTTTCTTCTTTTCGATGCATATTTCAATCATTTTAATGCATATTTTCTCGTTACGATCAACATTTCCTTCGTTTCGATGCATATTTTCATCATTTTGATGCTTGTTTTCTCGTTATGATCAACATTTCCTTCTTTTCGATGCATATTTCCATTATTTTGATGCTCGTTTTCTCGTTACGATCAACATTTCCTTCTTTTCGATGCATGTTTCCATTATTTTGATGCTCATTTTCTCGATATAATCAACATTTTCTTCGTTTCGATGCATATTTCTTCATTTTGATGCTCATTTTCTCGTAACGATCAACATTTCTTTCATTTTGATACATATTTTCATCATTTTTATGCTCGTTTTCTCATTATGATTAACATTTTCTTTGTTTCGATGCATATTTCCTTCATTTTGATGCATATTTTCTCGTTACGATCAATATTTCCTTCATTTAGATGCTCGTTTTCTCGTTATGATCAACATTTCCATCTTTTCAATACATATTTCAATAATTTTGATGCTTATTTTCTCGATATAATCAATATTTTCTTCGTTTCGATGCATATTTCCATCATTTTGATGCATATTTTCTCGTTACGATCAACATTTCCTTCGTTTTGATGCATATTTTCTTCATTTTGATGCTCGTTTTCTCGTTATGATCAACATTTCCTTCTTTTTGATGCATATTTCCTTCATTTTGATGCTTATTTTCTCATGACGATCAACATTTCCCTAGTTTCGATGCATATTTCCATCATTTTGTTGCTCATTTTCTCGATATGATCAATATTTTATTCGTTTCGATGCATATTTCTTCATTTTGATGCTCATTTTCTAGTTACAATCAATATTTCCTTCGTTTTGATACATATTTCTTCGTTTTGATGCTCATTTTCTCATTACAATCAATATTTCCTTCGTTTTGATACATATTTCCTTCATTTAGATGCTAGTTTTCTCGTTATAATCAATATTTCCTTCTTTTCGATGCATATTTCAATCATTTTGATGCTCATTTTCTCGATATGATCAACATTTTCTACGTTTCGATGCATATTTCCATCATTTTAATGCATATTTTCTCGTTACGATCAACGTTTCCTTCGTTTCGATGCATATTTTCATCATTTTGATGCTTGTTTTCTCGTTATGATCAACATTTCCTTCTTTTCGATGCATATTTCCTTCATTTTGATGCTAATTTTCTCATGACGATCAACATTTCCTTAGTTTCGATGCATATATCCATCATTTTGATGCTCATTTTCTCGGTATGATCAACATTTTCTTTGTTTTAATGCATATTTCTTCGTTTTGATGCTCATTTTCTCGTTACAATTAACATTTCCTTCGTTTCGATGCATATTTCTTCGTTTTGATGCTCATTTTCTCGTTACAATCAATATTTTCTTCGTTTCGATGCATATTTCCATTATTTAGATGCTCGTTTTCTCGTTACGATCAATATTTCCATTATTTCGATGCATATTTTCATCATTTTGACGCTCGTTTTCTCGTTATGGTCAACATTTCCTTCTTTTCGATGCATATTTCCATTATTTTGATGCTCGTTTTCTCGTTACGATCAACATTTCCTTCTTTTCGATGCATATTTCCATTAGTTTGAAGCTCATTTTCTCGATATGATCAACATTTTCTTCGTTTCGATGCATATTTCCATCATTTTGATGCATATTTTCTAGTTACGATCAGCATTTCCTTCGTTTCGATGCATATTTTCATCATTTTGATGCTCGTTTTCTCGTTATGATCAACATTTCCTTCTTTTCGATGCATATTTTCATTATTTTGATGCTCGTTTTCTCGTTACGATCAACATTTCCTTCTTTTCGATGCATATTTCCATTATTTTGATGCTCATTTTCTCGATATGATCAATATTTTCTTCGTTTCAATGCATATTTCTTCATTTTGATGCTCATTTTCTCGTTACGATCAACATTTCTTTCGTTTCGATACATATTTTCATCATTTTTATGCTCGTTTTCTCATTATGATTAACATTTTCTTTGTTTTGATGCATATTTCCTTCATTTCGATGCACATTTTCTCGTTACGATCAATACTTCCTTCATTTAGATGATCGTTTTCTCGTTATGATCAACATTTCCTTCTTTTCGATGCATATTTCAATCATTTTGATGCTCATTTTCTCAATATGATCAATATTTTCTTCGTTTCGATGCATATTTCCATCAATTTGATGCATATTTTCTCGTTACGATAAACATTTCCTTCGTTTCGATGCATATTTTCATCATTTTGATGCTCGTTTTCTCGTTATGATCAATATTTCCTTCTTTTCGATGCATATTTCCATTATTTTGATGCTCGTTTTCTTGTTACGATCAACATTTCCTTCTTTTCGATGCATATTTCCATTATTTTGATGCTCATTTTCTCGATATGATCAACATTTTCTTCGTTTCGATGCATATTTCCTTCATTTTGATGCATATTTTCTCGTTACGATCAACATTTCCTTCGTTTCGATGCATATTTTCAACATTTTGATGCTCGTTTTCTCGTTATGATCAACATTTCCTTCTTTTCAATACATATTTCCATTATTTTAATGCTCATTTTCTCTTTACGATCAACATTTCCTTCTTTTTGATGCATATTTGCATTATTTTGATGCTCATTTTCTCGATATGATCAATATTTTCTTCGTTTCGATGCATATTTCTTCATTTTGATGATCATTTTCTCATTACGATCAACATTTCCTTCGTTTCGATACGTATTTTCATCATTTTTATGATCGTTTTCTCATTATGATTAACATTTTCTTTGTTTCGATGCATATTTCCTTCATTTTGATGCACATTTTCTCGTTACGATCAATATTTCCTTCATTTAGATGCTCGTTTTCTCGTTATGATCAACATTTCCTTCTTTTCGATGCATATTTCAATCATTTTGATGCTCATTTTCTCAATATGATCAATCTTTCCTTCGTTTCGATGCATATTTTCATCATTTTGATGCATATTTTCTCGTTACGACCAATATTTCCTTCTTTTCGATGCATATTTTCATTATTTTGATGCTCGTTTTCTCGTTACGATCAACATTTCCTTCTTTTCGATGCATATTTCCATTATTTTGATGCTCATTTTCTCGATATGATCAATATTTTCTTCGTTTCAATGCATATTTCTTCATTTTGATGCTCATTTTCTCGTTACGATCAACATTTCTTTCGTTTCGATACATATTTTCATCATTTTTATGCTCGTTTTCTCATTATGATTAACATTTTCTTTGTTTTGATGCATATTTCCTTCATTTCGATGCACATTTTCTCGTTACGATCAATACTTCCTTCATTTAGATGATCGTTTTCTCGTTATGATCAACATTTCCTTCTTTTCGATGCATATTTCAATCATTTTGATGCTCATTTTCTCAATATGATCAATATTTTCTTCGTTTCGATGCATATTTCCATCAATTTGATGCATATTTTCTCGTTACGATAAACATTTCCTTCGTTTCGATGCATATTTTCATCATTTTGATGCTCGTTTTCTCGTTATGATCAATATTTCCTTCTTTTCGATGCATATTTCCATTATTTTGATGCTCGTTTTCTTGTTACGATCAACATTTCCTTCTTTTCGATGCATATTTCCATTATTTTGATGCTCATTTTCTCGATATGATCAACATTTTCTTCGTTTCGATGCATATTTCCTTCATTTTGATGCATATTTTCTCGTTACGATCAACATTTCCTTCGTTTCGATGCATATTTTCAACATTTTGATGCTCGTTTTCTCGTTATGATCAACATTTCCTTCTTTTCAATACATATTTCCATTATTTTAATGCTCATTTTCTCTTTACGATCAACATTTCCTTCTTTTTGATGCATATTTGCATTATTTTGATGCTCATTTTCTCGATATGATCAATATTTTCTTCGTTTCGATGCATATTTCTTCATTTTGATGATCATTTTCTCATTACGATCAACATTTCCTTCGTTTCGATACGTATTTTCATCATTTTTATGCTCGTTTTCTCATTATGATTAACATTTTCTTTTTTCGATGCATATTTCCATCATTTTGATGCACATTTTCTCGTTACGATCAATATTTCCTTCATTTAGATACTCGTTTTCTCGTTATGATCAACATTTCCTTCTTTTCGATGCATATTTCAATTATTTTGATGCTCGTTTTCTCAATATGATCAACATTTTCTACGTTTCGATGTATATTTCCATCATTTTGATGCATATTTTATCGTTACGATAACCATTTCCTTCGTTTTGATGCATATTTTCATCATTTAGATGCTCGTTTTCTCGTTATGATCAACATTTCCGTCTTTTCGATGCATATTTTTTCTTTTTGATGCTCATTTTCTCGTTACAATTAACATTTCCTTCGTTTCGATGCATATTTCTTCGTTTTGATGCTCATTTTCTCGTTACAATCAACATTTCCTTCATTTCGATGCATATTTCCATCATTAAGATGCTCGTTTTCTCGTTACGATCAACATTTCCCATTGTTTCGATGCATATTTTCATCATTTTGACGCTGGTTTTCTCGTTATGATCAACATTTCCTTCTTTACGATGCATATTTCCATTATTTTGATGCTCGTTTCCTCGTTACGATCAACATTTCCTTCTTTTCGATGCATATTTCCATTATTTTGATGCTCATTTTCTCGATATGATCAACATTTTCTTCGTTTCGATGCATATTTCTTCATTTTGATGCTCATTTTCTCATTACGATCAACATTTCCTTCGTTTCGATACATATTTTCATCATTTTTATGATCGTTTTCTCATTATGATTAACATTTTCTTTGTTTCGATGCATATTTCCTTCATTTTGATGCACATTTTCTCGTTACGATCAATATTTCCTTCATTTAGATGCTCGTTTCTCGTTATGATTAAAATTTCCTTCTTTTCGTTGCATATTTCAATCATTTTGATGCTCATTTTCTCAATATGATCAATATTTTCTTTGTTTCGATGCATATTTCCATAATTTTGATGCATATTTTCTCGTTACGATCAACATTTCCTTCGTTTCGATGCATATTTTCATCATTTTGATGCTCGTTTTCACGTTATGATCAACATTTCCTTCTTTTCGATGCATATTTCCATTATTTTTATGCTCGTTTTCTCGTTACGATCAACATTTCCTTCTTTTCGATGCATAGTTCAATTATTTTGATGCTCATTTACTCGATATGGTCAACATTTTCTTCGTTTCGATGCATATTTCCATCATTTTGATGCATATTTTCTCGTTACGATCAACATTTCCTTCGTTTCGATGCATATTTTCATCATTTTGATGCTCGTTTTCTCGTTATGATCTACATTTCCTTCTTTTCGATGCATATTTCCATTATTTTGATGCTCGTTTTCTCGTTACGATCAACATTTCCTTCTTTTCGATGCATATTTCCATTATTTTGATGCTCATTTTCTCGATATGATCAATATTTTCTTCGTTTCGATGCATATTTCTTAATTTTGATGCTCATTTTCTCGTTAAGATCGATATTTTCTTCGTTTCGATACATATTTTCATCATTTTTATGCTCGTTTTCTCATTATGATTAACATTTTCTTTTTTCGATGCATATTTCCATCATTTTGATGCACATTTTCTCGTTACGATCAATATTTCCTTCATTTAGATACTCGTTTTCTCGTTATGATCAACATTTCCTTCTTTTCAATGCATATTTCAATTATTTTGATGCTCGTTTTCTCAATATGATCAACATTTTCTACGTTTCGATGTATATTTCCATCATTTTGATGCATATTTTATCGTTACGATAACCATTTCCTTCGTTTTGATGCATATTTTCATCATTTAGATGCTCGTTTTCTCGTTATGATCAACATTTCCGTCTTTTCGATGCATATTTTTTCTTTTTGATGCTCATTTTCTCGTTACAATTAACATTTCCTTCGTTTCGATGCATATTTCTTCGTTTTGATGCTCATTTTCTCGTTACAATCAACATTTCCTTCATTTCGATGCATATTTCCATCATTAAGATGCTCGTTTTCTCGTTACGATCAACATTTCCCATTGTTTCGATGCATATTTTCATCATTTTGACGCTCGTTTTCTCGTTATGATCAACATTTCCTTCTTTACGATGCATATTTCCATTATTTTGATGCTCGTTTCCTCGTTACGATCAACATTTCCTTCTTTTCGATGCATATTTCCATTATTTTGATGCTCATTTTCTCGATATGATCAACATTTTCTTCGTTTCGATGCATATTTCTTCATTTTGATGCTCATTTTATCGTTACGATCAACATTTCCTTCGTTTCGATACATATTTTCATCATTTTTATGCTCGTTTTCTCGTTATGATTAACATTTTCTTTGTTTCGATGCATATTTCCTTCATTTTGATGCACATTTTCTCATTACGATCAATATTTCCTTCATTAAGATGCTCGTTTTCTCGTTATGATCAACATTTCCTTCTTTTCGATTCATATTTCAATCATTTTGATGCTCATTTTCTCAATATGATCAATATTTTCTTCGTTTCGATGCATATTTCAATCATTTTGATGCATATTTTTTCGTTACGATCAACATTTCCTTCGTTTCGATGCATATTTTCATCATTTTGATGCTCGTTTTCTCGTTATGATCAACATTTCCTTCTTTTCGATGCATATTTCCATTATTTTGATGCTCGTTTTCTCGTTATGATCAACATTTCCTTCTTTTCGATGCATATTTCCATTATTTTGGTTCTCTTTTCTCGATATGATCAATATTTTCTTCGTTTCGATGCATATTTCTTCATTTTGATGCTCATTTTCTCGTTACGATCAACATTTCCTTCGTTTCGATACATATTTTCATCATTTTTATGCTCTTTTTCTCATTATGATTAACATTTTCTTTGTTTCGATGCATATTTCCTTCATTTTGATGCACATTTTCTCGTTACGATCAATATTTCTTTCATTTAGATGCTCGTTTTATCGTTATGATCAACACTTCCTTCTTATCGATGCATATTTCAATCATTTTGATGCTCATTTTCTTAATATGATCAATATTTTCTTCGTTTCGATGCATATTTCCATCATTTTGATGCATATTTTCTCGTTGCGATCAACATTTCCTTCGTTTCGATGCATATTTTCATCATTTTGATGCTCGTTTTCTCGTTATGATCAATATTTCCTTCTTTTCGATGCATATTTCCATTATTTTGATGCTCGTTTTCTTGTTACGATCAACATTTCCTTCTTTTCGATGCATATTTCCATTATTTTGATGCTCATTTTCTCGATATGATCAACATTTTCTTCGTTTCGATGCATATTTCCTTCATTTTGATGCATATTTTCTCGTTACGATCAACATTTCCTTCGTTTCGATGCATATTTTCATCATTTTGATGCTCTTTTTCTCGTTATGATCAACATTTCCTTCTTTTCAATACATATTTCCATTATTTTAATGCTCATTTTCTCTTTACGATCAACATTTCCTTCTTTTCGATGCATATTTGCATTATTTTGATGCTCATTTTCTCGATATGATCAATATTTTCTTCGTTTCGATGCATATTTCTTCTTTTGATGATCATTTTCTCATTACGATCAACATTTCCTTCGTTTCGATACGTATTTTCATCATTTTTATGATCGTTTTCTCATTATGATTAACATTTTCTTTGTTTCGATGCATATTTCCTTCATTTTGATGCACATTTTCTCGTTACGATCAATATTTCCTTCATTTAGATGCTCGTTTTCTCGTTATGATCAACATTTCCTTCTTTTCGAGGCATATTTCAATCATTTTGATGCTTATTTTCTCAATATGATCAATATTTTCTTCGTTTCGATGCATATTTCCATCATTTTGATGCATATTTTCTCGTTACGACCAACATTTCCTTCGTTTCGATGCATATTTTCATCATTTTGATGCTCGTTTTCTCGTTATGATCAACATTTCCTTCTTTTCGTTGCATATTTCCTTCATTTTGATGCTCATTTTCTCATGACGATCAACATTTCCCTAGTTTCGATGCATATTTCCATCATTTTGATGTTCATTTTCTCGATATGTTCAACATTTTCTTTGTTTCGATTCATATTTCTTCGTTTTGATGCTCATTTTCTCGTTACAATTAACATTTCTTCATTTCGATGCATATTTCCATCATTTTGATGCATATTTTCTAGTTACGATCAACATTTCCTTCGTTTCGATCCATATTTTCATCATTTTGATGCTCGTTTTCTCGTTATGATCAACATTTCCTTCTTTTCGATGCATATTTCCATTATTTTGATGCTCGTTTTCTTGTTACGATCAACATTTCCTTCTTTTCGATGCATATTTACATTATTTTGATGCTCATTTTCTCGATACGATCAACATTTTCTTCGTTTCGATGCATATTTCCATCATTTTTATGCATATTTTCTCGTTACGATCAACATTCCTTCGTTTAGATGCATATTTTCATCAATTTGATGCTCATTTTCTCGTTATGATCATCATTTCCTTCTTTTCGATGCATATATCCATTATTTTGATGCTCGTTTTCTCGTTATGATCAACATTTCCTTCTTTTCGATGCATATTTCCATTATTTTGATGTTCATTTTCTCGATATGATCAATATTTTCTTCGTTTCGATGCATATTTCTTCATTTTGATGCTCATTTTCTCATTACGATCAACATTTCCTTCGTTTCGATACATATTTTCATCATTTTTATGATCGTTTTCTCATTATGATTAACATTTTCTTTGTTTCGATGCATATTTCCTTCATTTTGATGCACATTTTCTCGTTACGATCAATATTTCCTTCATTTAGATGCCAGTTTTCTCGTTATGATCAATATTTCCTTCTTTTCGATGCATATTTCAATCATTTTGATGCTCATTCTCTCGATATGATCAACATTTTCTACGTTTCGATGCATATTTTCATCATTTTAATGCATATTTTCTCGTTACGATCAACATTTCCTTCGTTTCGATGCATATTTTCATCATTTTGATGCTAGTTTTCTCGTTATGATCAACATTTCCTTCTTTTCGATGCATATTTCCTTCATTTTGATGCTAATTTTCTCATGACGATCAACATTTCCCTAGTTTCGATTCATATTTCCATCATTTTGAAGCTCATTTTCTCGGTATGATCAACATTTTCTTTGTTTTAATGCATATTTCTTCGTTTTGATGCTCATTTTCTCGTTACAATTAACATTTCCTTCGTTTCGATGCATATTTCTTCGTTTTGATGCTCATTTTCTCGTTACAATCAATATTTTCTTCGTTTCAATGCATATTTCCATCATTTAGATGCTCGTTTTCTCGTTACGATCAACATTTCCATTATTTCGATGCATATTTTCATCATTTAGACGCTCATTTTCTCGTTATGGTCAACATTTCCTTCTTTTCGATGCATATTTCCATTATTTTGATGCTCGTTTTCTCGTTACGATCAACATTTCCATCTTTTCGATGCATATTTCCATTAGTTTGAAGCTCATTTTCTCGATATGATCAACATTTTCTTCGTTTCGATGCATATTTCCATCATTTTGATGCATATTTTCTAGTTACGATCAGCATTTCCTTCGTTTCGATGCATATTTTCATCATTTTGATGCTCGTTTTCTCGTTATGATCAACATTTCCTTCTTTTCGATGCATATTTTCATTATTTTGATGCTCGTTTTCTCGTTACGATCAACATTTCCTTCTTTTCGATGCATATTTCCATTATTTTGATGCTCATTTTCTCGATATGATCAATATTTTCTTCGTTTCGATGCATATTTCTTCATTTTGATTCTCATTTTCTCGTTACGATCAATACTTCCTTCATTTAGATGATCGTTTTCTCGTTATGATCAACATTTCCTTCTTTTCGATGCATATTTCAATCATTTTGATGCTCATTTTCTCAATATGATCAATATTTTCTTCGTTTCGATGCATATTTCCATCAATTTGATGCATATTTTCTCGTTACGATCAACATTTCTTTCGTTTCGATGCATATTTTCATCATTTTGAGGCTCGTTTTCTCGTTATGATCAACATTTCCTTCTTTTCGATGCATATTTCATTATTTTGATGCTCGTTTTCTTGTTACGATCAACATTTCCTTCTTTTCGATGCATATTTCCAATATTTTGATGCTCATTTTCTTGATACGATCAACATTTCTTCGTTTCGATGCATATTTCCATCATTTTGAAGCATATTTTCTCGTTACGATCAATATTCCTTCGTTTCGATGCATATTTTTATCAATTTAATGCTCGTTTTCTCGTTATGATAAACATTTCCTTCTTTTTGATGCATATTTCCATTATTTTGATGCTCGTTTTCTCGTTATGATCAACATTTCCTTCTTTTCGGTGCATATTTCCATTATTTTGATGCTCATTTTCTCGATATGATCAATATTTTCTTCGTTTCGATGCATATTTCTTCATTTTGATGCTCATTTTCTCGTTACGATCAACATTTCCTTCGTTTCGATACATATTTTCATCATTTTTATGATCGTTTTCTCATTATGATTAACATTTTCTTTGTTTCGATGCATATTTCCTTCATTTTGATGCACATTTTCTCGTTACGATCAATATTTCATTCATTTATATGCTCGTTTTCTCGTTAAGATCAATATTTCCTTCTTTTCGATTCATATTTCAATCATTTTGATGCTCATTTTCTCAATATGATCAATATTTTTTCGTTTCGATGCATATTTCCTTCGTTTTGATGCTAGTTTTCTCGTTACGATCAACATTTCCTTCTTTTCGATGCATATTTCCATTATTTTGAAGATCATTTTCTCGATATGATCAACATTTTCTTCGTTTCGATGCATATTTCCATCATTTTGGTGCATATTATCTAGTTACGATCAGCATTTCCTTCGTTTCGATGCATATTTTCATCAATTTGATGCTCGTTTTCCCGTTATGATCAACATTTCCTTCTTTTCGATGCATATTTTCATTATTTTGATGCTCGTTTTCTCGTTACGATCAACATTTCCTTTGTTTCGATGCATATTTCCATCATTTTGATGCATATTTTCTCGTTACGATCAACATTTCCTTCGTTTCGATGCATATTTTCAACATTTTGATGCTCATTTTCTCGTTATGATCAACATTTCCTTCTTTTCGATGCATATTTCCATTATTTTGATGCTCGTTTTCTCGTTACGATCAACATTTCCTTCTTTTCGATGCATATTTCTTCATTTTGATGCACATTTTCTCGTAACGATCAATATTTCTTTCATTTTGATACATATTTTCATCATTTTTATGCTCGTTTTCTCATTATGATTAACATTTTCTTTGTTTCGATGCATATTTCCTTCATTTTGATGCATATTTTCTCGTTACGATCAATATTTCCTTCATTTAGATGCTCGTTTTCTCGTTATGATCAACATTTCCTTCTTTTCAATGCATATTTCAATAATTTTGATGCTTATTTTCTCGATATGATCAATATTTTCTTCGTTTCGATGCATATTTCCATCATTTTGATGCATATTTTCTCGTTATGATCAACATTTCCTTCGTTTCGATGCATATTTTCATCATTTTGATGCTCGTTTTCTCGTTATGATCAACATTTCCTTCTTTTCGTTGCATATTTCCTTCATTTTGATGCTCATTTTCTCATGACGATCAACATTTCCCTAGTTTTGATGCATATTTCCATCATTTTGATGTTCATTTTCTCGATATGTTCAACATTTTCTTTGTTTCGATTCATATTTCTTCGTTTTGATGCTCATTTTCTCGTTACAATTAACATTTCTTCATTTCGATGCATATTTCCATCATTTTGATGCATATTTTCTAGTTACGATCAACATTTTCTTCGTTTCGATGCATATTTTCATCATTTTGATGCTCGTTTTCTCGTTATGATCAACATTTCCTTCTTTTCGATGCATATTTCCATTATTTTGATGCTCGTTTTCTTGTTACGATCAACATTTCCTTCTTTTCGATGCATATTTACATTATTTTGATGCTCATTTTCTCGATACGATCAACATTTTCTTCGTTTCGATGCATATTTCCATCATTTTTATGCATATTTTCTCGTTACGATCAACATTCCTTCGTTTAGATGCATATTTTCATCAATTTGATGCTCATTTTCTCGTTATGATCATCATTTCCTTCTTTTCGATGCATATATCCATTATTTTGATGCTCGTTTTCTCGTTATGATCAACATTTCCTTCTTTTCGATGCATATTTCCATTATTTTGATGTTCATTTTCTCGATATGATCAATATTTTCTTCGTTTCGATGCATATTTCTTCATTTTGATGCTCATTTTCTCATTACGATCAACATTTCCTTCGTTTCGATACATATTTTCATCATTTTTATGATCGTTTTCTCATTATGATTAACATTTTCTTTGTTTCGATGCATATTTCCTTCATTTTGATGCACATTTTCTCGTTACGATCAATATTTCCTTCATTTAGATGCTCGTTTCTCGTTATGATTAAAATTTTCTTCTTTTCGTTGCATATTTCAATCATTTTGATGCTCATTTTCTCAATATGATCAATATTTTCTTTGTTTCGATGCATATTTCCATAATTTTGATGCATATTTTCTCGTTACGATCAACATTTCCTTCGTTTCGATGCATATTTTCATCATTTTGATGCTCGTTTTCACGTTATGATCAACATTTCCTTCTTTTCGATGCATATTTCCATTATTTTTATGCTCGTTTTCTCGTTACGATCAACATTTCCTTCTTTTCGATGCATAGTTCAATTATTTTGATGCTCATTTACTCGATATGGTCAACATTTTCTTCGTTTCGATGCATATTTCCATCATTTTGATGCATATTTTCTCGTTACGATCAACATTTCCTTCGTTTCGATGCATATTTTCATCATTTTGATGCTCGTTTTCTCGTTATGATCTACATTTCCTTCTTTTCGATGCATATTTCCATTATTTTGATGCTCGTTTTCTCGTACGATCAACATTTCCTTCTTTTCGATGCATATTTCCATTATTTTGATGCTCATTTTCTCGATATGATCAATATTTTCTTCGTTTCGATGCATATTTCTTAATTTTGATGCTCATTTTCTCGTTAAGATCGATATTTTCTTCGTTTCGATACATATTTTCATCATTTTTATGCTCGTTTTCTCATTATGATTAACATTTTCTTTTTTCGATGCATATTTCCATCATTTTGATGCACATTTTCTCGTTACGATCAATATTTCCTTCATTTAGATACTCGTTTTCTCGTTATGATCAACATTTCCTTCTTTTCGATGCATATTTCAATTATTTTGATGCTCGTTTTCTCAATATGATCAACATTTTCTACGTTTCGATGTATATTTCCATCATTTTGATGCATATTTTATCATTACGATAACCATTTCCTTCGTTTTGATGCATATTTTCATCATTTAGATGCTCGTTTTCTCGTTATGATCAACATTTCCGTCTTTTCGATGCATATTTTTTCTTTTTGATGCTCATTTTCTCGTTACAATTAACATTTCCTTCGTTTCGATGCATATTTCTTCGTTTTGATGCTCATTTTCTCGTTACAATCAACATTTCCTTCATTTCGATGCATATTTCCATCATTAAGATGCTCGTTTTCTCGTTACGATCAACATTTCCCATTGTTTCGATGCATATTTTCATCATTTTGACGCTCGTTTTCTCGTTATGATCAACATTTCCTTCTTTTCGATGCATATTTCCATTATTTTGGTGCTCATTTTCTCGATATGATCAACATTTTCTTCGTTTCGATGCATATTTCTTCATTTTGATGCTCATTTTATCGTTACGATCAACATTTCCTTCGTTTCGATACATATTTTCATCATTTTTATGCTCGTTTTCTCGTTATGATTAACATTTTCTTTGTTTCGATGCATATTTCCTTCATTTTGATGCACATTTTCTCATTACGATCAATATTTCCTTCATTAAGATGCTCGTTTTCTCGTTATGATCAACATTTCCTTCTTTTCGATTCATATTTCAATCATTTTGATGCTCATTTTCTCAATATGATCAATATTTTCTTCGTTTCGATGCATATTTCAATCATTTTGATGCATATTTTTTCGTTACGATCAACATTTCCTTCGTTTCGATGCATATTTTCATCATTTTGATGCTCGTTTTCTCGTTATGATCAACATTTCCTTCTTTTCGATGCATATTTCCATTATTTTGATGCTCGTTTTCTCGTTACGATCAACATTTCCTTCTTTTCGATGCATGTTTCCATTATTTTGATGCTCATTTTCTCGATATGATCAACATTTTCTTCGTTTCGATGCATATTTCTTCATTTTGATGCTCATTTTCTCGTAACGATCAACATTTCTTTCATTTTGATACATATTTTCATCATTTTTATGCTCGTTTTCTCATTATGATTAACATTTTCTTTGTTTCGATGTATATTTCCTTCATTTTGATGCATATTTTCTCGTTACGATCAATATTTCCTTCATTTAGATGCTCGTTTTTTCTCGTTATGATCAACATTTCCTTCTTTTCAATGCATATTTCAATAATTTTGATGCTTATTTTCTCGATATAATCAATATTTTCTTCGTTTCGATGCATATTTCCATCATTTTGATGCATATTTTCTCGTTACAATCAACATTTCCTTCGTTTCGATGCATATTTTCTTCATTTTGATGCTCGTTTTCTCGTTATGATCAACATTTCCTTCTTTTTGATGCATATTTCCTTCATTTTGATGCTCATTTTCTCATGACGATCAACATTTCCCTAGTTTCGATGCATATTTCCATCATTTTTTGCTCATTTTCTCGATATGATCAATATTTTATTCGTTTCGATGCATATTTCTTCATTTTGATGCTCATTTTCTAGTTACAATCAATATTTTCGTCGTTTTGATACATATTTCTTTGTTTTGATGCTCATTTTCTCGTTACAATCAATATTTCCTTTGTTTTGATGCATATTTCCTTCATTTAGATGCCAGTTTTCTCGTTATGATCAATATTTCCTTCTTTTCGATGCATATTTCAATCATTTTGATGCTCATTCTCTCGATATGATCAACATTTTCTACGTTTCGATGCATATTTTCATCATTTTAATGCATATTTTCTCGTTACGATCAACATTTCCTTCGTTTCGATGCATATTTTCATCATTTTGATGCTAGTTTTCTCGTTATGATCAACATTTCCTTCTTTTCGATGCATATTTCCTTCATTTTGATGCTAATTTTCTCATGACGATCAACATTTCCCTAGTTTCGATTCATATTTCCATCATTTTGAAGCTCATTTTCTCGGTATGATCAACATTTTCTTTGTTTTAATGCATATTTCTTCGTTTTGATGCTCATTTTCTCGTTACAATTAACATTTCCTTCGTTTCGATGCATATTTCTTCGTTTTGATGCTCATTTTCTCGTTACAATCAATATTTTCTTCGTTTCAATGCATATTTCCATCATTTAGATGCTCGTTTCTCGTTACGATCAACATTTCCATTATTTCGATGCATATTTTCATCATTTAGACGCTCATTTTCTCGTTATGGTCAACATTTCCTTCTTTTCGATGCATATTTCCATTATTTTGATGCTCGTTTTCTCGTTACGATCAACATTTCCATCTTTTCGATGCATATTTCCATTAGTTTGAAGCTCATTTTCTCGTTATGATCAACATTTTCTTCGTTTCGATGCATATTTCCATCATTTTGATGCATATTTTCTAGTTACAATCAGCATTTCCTTCGTTTCGATGCATATTTTCATCATTTTGATGCTCGTTTTCTCGTTATGATCAACATTTCCTTCTTTTCGATGCATATTTTCATTATTTTGATGCTCGTTTTCTCGTTACGATCAACATTTCCTTCTTTTCGATGCATATTACCATTATTTTGATGCTCATTTTCTCGATATGATCAATATTTTCTTCGTTTCGATGCATATTTCTTCATTTTGATTCTCATTTTCTCGTTACGATCAATACTTCCTTCATTTAGATGATCGTTTTCTCGTTATGATCAACATTTCCTTCTTTTCGATGCATATTTCAATCATTTTGATGCTCATTTTCTCAATATGATCAATATTTTCTTCGTTTCGATGCATATTTCCATCAATTTGATGCATATTTTCTCGTTACGATCAACATTTCTTTCGTTTCGATGCATATTTTCATCATTTTGAGGCTCGTTTTCTCGTTATGATCAACATTTCCTTCTTTTCGATGCATATTTCCATTATTTTGATGCTCGTTTTCTTGTTACGATCAACATTTCCTTCTTTTCGATGCATATTTCCAATATTTTGATGCTCATTTTCTTGATACGATCAACATTTCTTCGTTTCGATGCATATTTCCATCATTTTGAAGCATATTTTCTCGTTACGATCAATATTCCTTCGTTTCGATGCATATTTTTATCAATTTAATGCTCGTTTTCTCGTTATGATAAACATTTCCTTCTTTTCGATGCATATTTCCAATATTTTGATGCTCGTTTTCTCGTTATGATCAACATTTCCTTCTTTTCGATGCATATTTCCATTATTTTGAAGCTCATTTTCTCGATATGATCAATATTTTCTTCGTTTCGATGCATATTTCTTCATTTTGATGCTCATTTTCTCGTTACGATCAACATTTCCTTCGTTTCGATACATATTTTCATCATTTTTATGATCGTTTTCTCATTATGATTAACATTTTCTTTGTTTCGATGCATATTTCCTTCATTTTGATGCACATTTTCTCGTTACGATCAATATTTCATTCATTTATATGCTCGTTTTCTCGTTAAGATCAATATTTCCTTCTTTTCGATTCATATTTCAATCATTTTGATGCTCATTTTCTCAATATGATCAATATTTTTTTCGTTTCGATGCATATTTCCTTCGTTTTGATGCTCGTTTTCTCGTTACGATCAACATTTCCTTCTTTTCGATGCATATTTCCATTATTTTGAAGATCATTTTCTCGATATTATCAACATTTTCTTCGTTTCGATGCATATTTCCATCATTTTGATGCATATTTTCTAGTTACGATCAGCATTCCCTTCGTTTCGATGCATATTTTCATCAATTTGATGCTCGTTTTCCCGTTATGATCAACATTTCCTTCTTTTCGATGCATATTTTCATTATTTTGATGCTCGTTTTCTCGTTACGATCAACATTTCCTTTGTTTCGATGCATATTTCCATCATTTTGATGCATATTTTCTCGTTACGATCAACATTTCCTTCGTTTCGATGCATATTTTCAACATTTTGATGCTCGTTTTCTCGTTATGATCAACATTTCCTTCTTTTCGATGCATATTTCCATTATTTTGATGCTCGTTTTCTCGTTACGATCAACATTTCCTTCTTTTCGATGCATATTTCTTCATTTTGATGCACATTTTCTCGTAACGATCAACATTTCTTTCATTTTGATACATATTTTCATCATTTTTATGCTCGTTTTCTCATTATGATTAACATTTTCTTTGTTTCGATGCATATTTCCTTCATTTTGATGCATATTTTCTCGTTACGATCAATATTTCCTTCATTTAGATGCTCGTTTTCTCGTTATGATCAACATTTCCTTCTTTTCAATGCATATTTCAATAATTTTGATGCTTATTTTCTCGATATGATCAATATTTTCTTCGTTTCGATGCATATTTCCATCATTTTGATGCATATTTTCTCGTTATGATCAACATTTCCTTCGTTTCGATGCATATTTTCTTCATTTTGATGCTCGTTTTCTCGTTATGATCAACATTTCCTTCTTTTCGATGCATATTTCCTTCATTTTGATGCTCATTTTCTCATGACGATCAACATTTCCCTAGTTTCGATGCATATTTCCATCATTTTGTTGCTCATTTTCTCGATATGATCAATATTTTATTCGTTTCGATGCATATTTCTTCATTTTGATGCTCATTTTCTAGTTACAATCAATATTTCCTTCGTTTTGATACATATTTCTTCGTTTTGATGCTCATTTTCTCGTTACAATCAATATTTCCTTCGTTTTGAGGCATATTTTCTTCATTTAGATGCTCGTTTTCTCGTTATTGTCAATATTTCTTTCTTTTCGATGCATATTTCAATCATTTTGATGCTCATTTTCTCGGTATGATCAATATTTTCTATGTTTCGATGCATATTTCCATCATTTTAATGCATATTTTCTCGTTACGATCAACATTTCCTTCGTTTCGATGCATATTTTTCATAATTTTGATGCTAGTTTTCTCGTTATGATCAACATTTCCTTCTTTTCGATGCATATTTACTTCATTTTGATGCTCATTTTCTCATGACGATCAACATTTCCCTAGTTTCGATGCATATTTCCATCATTTTGATGCTATTTTCTCGGTATGATCAACATTTTCTTTGTTTTAATGCATATTTCTTCGTTTTGATGCTCATTTTCTCGTTACAATTAACATTTCCTTCATTTCGATGCATATTTCTTCGTTTTGATGCTCATTTTCTCGTTACAATCAATATTTTCTTCGTTTTTCTTTTTCTTTTCTTTCTTTTTCTTTTTCTCCTTTTTTCTTTTCTTTTGAATTTTCAGAAGATAGTCACAAGTCAAATGGGTCTTGACAACAAGGACCACCAAAAGGATCGAATTCTGATTTTGAGCTTTCTGATGAAATATCTTCAGCTTCAGAATTCATCTTTTTGAATTTACAGAATTGAAGATATTCTTTGAATGTTTCTGGGTCTTTCTCCATCATTTGAAATACTTCAATCTGTTCTTTAGAGAGGGAACAGACATTAGCTTCTTTCTTCTTTTTATTCTTGCTGGTTGATGAATCATTGCTGGCTGATTTCTCCCATTGAGGTTTTTCACCAGTGGCAATAAAAGTTTTGACAACTTGAAGGTTGCAATATTTTGTAGAGTAATTTGTCCACCATTTAACTTTGAATTCTCTAACAATAGAGAGGGGATTTGGAAGCGGGAAAAATTGTTTGAAGGCAAAGCTCCAACAAATTATCCAAGGGACTTTGAATTCGGAGAAAAAATGAATATCTGTGAGAGATCTTTCAACAGGAGTTTTTGAGTTTTTTGTAGTATAATATGAGTAGGCTTCCATGACATCTGGAGGGAGAATGGAAGGTATAGGTCCAAAATCCATCCACCATTCTAAGAACCAGATAGGAAAAGCGATTTTTATGAAATCTGGATGAAAGGTAAAGAACCATGAATGATCGAAGGGTCTGAAAAGAAAGGTTCTAAACCAAGCCATTTTGTAATCAGGATAATTATATCCTCTGGGATTATAAGGAATAGAAAAATGTTTTTCATTGAATGGAAAGGTCCATTCATCTGATTTGAAAACTCTTTTGATAATACATTTTGAATAC
This sequence comes from Pogostemon cablin, assembly GCA_023678885.1. NCBI lineage: Eukaryota > Viridiplantae > Streptophyta > Magnoliopsida > Lamiales > Lamiaceae > Pogostemon > Pogostemon cablin. The sequence goes on from JAHCLQ010000770.1 coordinate 75,068, forward strand.
GAAATACGATCTGGATTTGTAGGATCAGAAGTATGAACCAATTCAATAGATCCAGAGTCGACAAGAATTAATTCATAGAAATTTTGAGTTTTTAAAGGATTGTCAGGATACCATTGACATCCATTAGGGAAATATTTTGAAATAATACCCTTTAGAGTAACTAGATCTGGAGCATTATGATATCTAGTGAGGGTTATGTTTTGAATATTGGGTTTGGTAATATAGGTTTTTGATGGTGAGTTTTTGGAGGTACTTGAATTGGGTATTTGAGTAAGAGTTGTGGGTGCTTTAACAGCTTGAGAATAAGAAGGAGAAGGTAAACTTGGAAAATCAGAAAGGGCTTGAAATTGGTTAACATTAACCAAGGATTTTGAATAGTTTTGAGAAGTTTGGGGTCTGAATTTGCTCATGGTTTTCTGTAGGATAAATTCTCGAGTTAAGATAACAGGTAAGGGTAATGAATTATCATCTCCTTTGATGTCCTTTATATAGACATGAAATAATATTTTTGAAAAATTTTCTTTTATGCAATAAATACTTTGCTTTATGAATGTATGAGATGCATGATTAGTTTGAATTCTTTGTATAAGAATACTGCTATACCTGCTATTATAATCATAAGACCTTGATGCCTTAGGTATAGGTATTTTTAAACAAGAGAATGAATTATCTTGAACTTTAATCTTTTTAATAAGATTAGTATGAATATCAGACTCAATAATAGAGAGATAAGGATAAAGGAAAGTGAAAACAGTTTTGTTTTTGTCTTCATCTCTGATCTGTATCTGCCAAAATCAGACTTAAGATCGAATTTTGAAAAAATGCATGCTTTATGCAATCTTTTGATCAGATCTCTTTTATTAGGAATAGGATATCTAATCCATTCCAGAACATTATTGAGTGGTTTGTAATTAATGACGAGTCTGGGGACTCCTCTTTCTTTCTCTGCTTGATTATTAACATAAAAGGCAGGACAGCTCCAAGGTGACTTAGAGGGTCTTATGAGCCTTTTGGAAAGAAGGGATTTGATTTCATCCTTGCAGATGTTGAGAAGATCATGATTCATTTGAATAGGTCTTGCTTTTGTTATTATAGATTTTTCATTGAAACCAGTAATATAAGGTAAAGAAACAATATGCTTTTTTCTTTCCCAGAAAGCATTGGGAAGATCAGAGCATAATTCTTTTTTCAAAATATTTTCGAAATCTAAAATTCTGTTTTGAATATCCTTTTTAAGAAGTTCATTTTCAATACGAAAGTAAGAAACTTCTTCTTTGAGAAAATCTATATGAGATTTTTTGAATTCAATAGCATTAATTTGAGAAATATAGTAATTTTGAAGAAGAGATACCTCTCTTTCTTTAATAGGATTAACAAATTTGAAATGAATATTTTTTCCCATGATATTGGTAGTAATACCAGTACCATTAACTTTGAAAGGATAAATAATAGTCAAGAAGGGGTTACCGAAAATAATATCTTGACTTAAATTTTTGACAAGTATGAAATTGGTTTTGAAACAATAACCATCATTGCAAATGAAAGCTTTTGAAAGTTTGTATTTAATATGAAGAGGAGTAGCATTAGCTGCCACAAGCCTTTCATTTGTTTTTTCATAATTAATTGAAGGAATAAGACCTTCTCTTATGCAATTCTGATCAGCTCCACTATCTATAAGACAGGAAGCACTGATCTGAAAGTCATCAATAATTAAATTTATAATTGAATACCATTTTTGAAAAGCTATGTGTTCGATACTTTGAATAGCTTCATTGTCTGAAGTACTCAATGTAGTATCTATCACTTGGTTTTTTGAAGAGCTTTCAGGAATATCAAAAGTGCTTTTGAAAATAGATAATTTGGTTTCTAAATCCAAATCTTTGGAATGAAGATTATTAATCTTAGAATAGAGGTTTTGAATTTCAGCTTTCAGAGTATTAATCTCTCGCTGAAGATCATTAATAGTAATATCTGTTGTGATTAAAGAAGAGGAAGGAGCTTTGTTGAAAAGCTTTGAAATACTGAATGGTTCTATGATAATAGGAGGTTTCTCTTTATTAGGAGGATGATTGTTAAGAACAATGTTCCTTAATCTAAGAAGATATTTCTGTTTTTCTTCTAGATCTGGAACTTTATCAATAAGATCGAACAAGAGTTCTTGTTCTGTATTGTCTTTTGAAATGACATTAATGTTTATTGGACAGAATCCTTGACAAGAGGACTTGTCTATATTAGATTCTGAGCTTGTGAAAACTTCTTCTAAATCAGAACTTGAATTAGAATCATTTGAATATTCACTTTGAGAATTACCATCAGAAATTAATAATGAAGAAATCTTGTCTCTCAGGATTTCATCATCATGAAATATTTCATTAATCTTTTTTTGTAAAGAGCATTCATTAGCTTTATGACATTTTTTGTGACATTTGAAACAAGTAAATTGAGAATTGTCAAAATTCTTTTTAAAAGTTTTTCTTTTTGAAAATTTAGGCCTTTTGTAAAATTTTTCTTTGAAATCATTTTTATAACGTTTTTTAGGAAAATGCTTTGTTTTTAATCTAGAAGAAGGAGCTTGAATCTTTTGTAATCCAAAAGCTTCGCAGAATGAACCAACCTCCTTACGGTATCTATTCTTTTCAGATCCGTACTTAGATTGTATTTTCAATTCTGAACACAAAGCTAGTCCTTCTTTTTTGACAAAAGCAAATAATTGACCATATGTAATTGTTTCAAAAGGAATGTCACTTTGACCAGTAGCTTCCTTAAGCTTTTGATGAATTCTTTCACCGAAAAGTTTAGGAAGTCCAGCTATGAATCTTTCTTTCCAAAATGAAGCATTGCAATCATTTCTTTTTAATATATGAGTAAGGAAAACATCTTTGTACCATCTATAATCAGATAATGTAGGGCATCTGATATTAGATAATACAACTTGTGTTGAATCAAGTTCTTCTTTAGGATTACCAATGAAATACATGCCAATAGTAAGTATTAACATGTCACAAGCATCGTTTTTGTTATTAATAGTTCCATCGGGTTCTTCAACCTCAATGGTATGTTGAAGAATGTTTTGTTTGTCGGTGAGAGTAAGGGAGTTATCCCACCAGTTTTTTAGCTGACCAGTGAAGCCAGTAATAATAAGAGCGGCGGCGCTCTCTTCTCTTTGATTCTGGGCTTTATAAGCAACTCTAGCCATGCCCATTTCTTGAAGAGTATTAAGAATCTCATATTCTGATTTGTCATCTATGTTCCATTCATGGATAGATTGGCCATCGTATTTGGCATTACTTTTGAAATGAGCTCTTTCTTCGAATAGAATATCCGGAGGGGAATATCTATTATTATAAAAGGCTTTTGTTCCAGATTGAAAGCGGATTTTATTAATCTCATTATTATCAAATTCTGATTCACACGAGATTTTTGATGAAATCTTTTTGTCTTTGTTCAAACAATTAATGTTTGAAACATGAGGAGTAGTGGCTTTTGAAGAGATTGAAGCTTCATTGTTTTGGGAAGATGAAGTTTCAACGAGCTTTTTTGAAATTCTATCAATGAGGCTAGAACTTGCAGGGAGTTGCAAATTCTTTTCAATATTAGTAGGAAGGCTTCTTGGAATAAAATGAGGAGTAGAAATACTATTTGGAAATTTGGAATCAAAGGGTTTTGAATCTAATTTCACCGATAGGCTATCCACCTGTTCTGCAATAGTATGAAGAATTTGATTTGAAAAATTATTTTGTTCAATAACCTTTTTGACATCCTTAGCAACATTTCCCTCTCCTGTTCGAAAAGGGTAGCTGGGATTTTACCTTTTTCTAAAGAAATTTTTATATTTTGTAAAGGAGGATGAATAGAGGAAACAGTAACACCATTGTCAAGTTCCCATTTTTTGTAAATACTTTTTTGAACATTAATCTGATTTAAAGAATGAACTTCATCAGAAATGTTACAAATATTGTTTATTTTGCAATAAGTGTCAAACCAATTTAAAAGAGAAATGTTTGACCTGTATTTGTTTTGAAGTTCTTCTTTCCAAATATCATTTAATTTTATTCGAAATTCTTTGTCAAATTTTAAAAACCAATCTTTTCTAATTGTTTCATCACTGAAACTCTTATAAAGATATTTGAAATTTGGAGTAAAATTTTCAGAGAAAATCATTGAAATACAATTTTCCATTTGAAAATCAGTAGGAGAACTTGCAGTAGGGGAACCTGGGTTAACAGATTCTTGATAAGAAGGAATTGGAGTTTTGAAATTGACTTTGAAGTTTTGATAACCAGAGTTATCTGAAAAAGAGGCTCTGGAATTGATTTCTTGAATCCTGATGTTGGGAACAACATCATTCTGTCTAATAGAGTTGAATCTGAGGAGTATTCTTCCTTCAGAGTCTTCTTCTATTTCGGAGACTTCGTGTCTTTCAATTCCTCTTGGTATTTGAGGATTATTGATTATGAATTCATTGGGAATGGTTATTTCATTCCACTTGAGTCTTTTGGGGACAAAGTAATTGGAGTTGTTTGCTTCTATTTGAAGCATAACAGTTTCTTCTTTGGAAGTAGGATGCATAATGAATTTTGGATTGAGCTGTGAAGACATAATGCGAAAATAAACACGATATATAACAGCAAAATTTTTGCAAAGATTTTTGAATTCATTGCTCTGTAAATGAATATCAAGAATTAATGAATCTATTAATAAAGGATCAGTAATATCTATTGAAAAATCAGGAGCACAATTGAAATAGATAGGACCATTGCAAATATTTGTTTGAATCATAGCGAGTAAAGAAGATTTGTATCTTTTTAACCTGTTGTCCCTTAAAGCAAGGTAAACAGGAGCATCAACGCCAATATGAACAAGAGGTTTAATAGCAACTTGAATTAAACCAAAATGAATATATCTATAGTTCTTTTCCAAATATTTTTTGATAGAAATATTTGACAGAAGATTTAAACTTTGAAATTCTTTTTGAATTGAAATAGTCTCTTCATGAGTTTTGACTGAAAAAGCTGTTTTGAAATCAAGGGGACCAATATGATACATAGTTTCAATTTGTTGTTCAGGTATAGTCCAATTTGAATGATTATTATCCTGTATATGCAATTCATGTGATTGAATAATATTAGAGCTACTTGAACTGTGTTTCGAAAATAAATTTCTAAATCTTGATGCCATGAATAACTTGTCGTAACAACAATAAGTTCTAATTGTTTTGCTAAAAGTGTATGAATATTACTTGTCAACAATAAGTAAGTATTTGCTTTGCTATAAATGCGGGAACACTACCGGGACCACCAATCCACTTAGGCTGACCAAAGGATTCACGCTTACCAACACACCTTCTAGTGCAGCAAATAATACTTATGAATCCAGTAAATATTCAGAACCTTAGTTCAACAATTAATACTTATGAAATTATCACAAGTATTCAGTAATCAAAATTTTTGAAATTGTCTTTTCGTATCAAAACCAAAGAGGCTCTGATACCATCTGGGACTGGATCGCTGTGAACAGGATAATTATATGCATGAATATGGACATGGTATGAATTATCAGAGTATGAAAGTAAATAACAAATTGAAAACAATAAAGCTTTGAATAAAACTTACTTTGAATTAATGGAGATATGAATTACAAGGATTGAATACAGGGATTTGAAAGGGATATGAGAGGTTTTTTCGAGTATTGGAATACAAGGATTGAATTCTAGGCTTAGATGAAATTCTTTGATAAAAATTCTTCTCTAAATTTTTGTGTGTTTTTTGTTTGATGTCCACTGACTTATTTATAGTCAGAGTCTTCTCTTGAATCTGCATTTGAATTTGAATTTGATCTGCATTTGATCACAGGCTGAGTGCGGTTGTTGAAATGTCTCTATTAGTTGTTGGAATAGTGACTGCTACAGTGATGTGTCGGCTGCTACAGTGATGTGAACAGTGACTTCGACTGCTACAGTGATATGAATAGTGATCTTTGCTACAGTGCTTGGCTGCTTGCTTTTTTGAATAGTGAATGACTGTTTTTGATTGATTCGTCCATCTTTTGACAAAGTGGAAGACAGCTTTTGAATTTGGTACCTGCTTTTGAATAAAATGACCAGAGTAGTTGGTCTGTTTTATCAAAATTATTGAGTACTCGTTTCACCGAGAAACTTCTGACTCAAAATTTTAATAAATCTATCTGATGAGAGGAATTTTGAATTTTTCTTTTTCTTTTCTTTCTTTTTCTTTTCTTTTGAATTTTTCTTTTCTTTTTTTTTCTTTTTCTCCTTTTTTCTTTTCTTTTGAATTTTTCTTTTTCTTTTCTTTCTTTTTCTTTTTCTCCTTTTTTCTTTTCTTTTGAAATTTTCTTTTGAATTTTCAGAAGATAGTCACAAGTCAAATGGGTCTTGACTATATTCTGATTCTTCTGATGAACTTTCTTCTGAATTGTTGCTGCTTGGAGACCACCACCATGTAAAATAGTAGGGTTTGCAAATTTCTTTTGGACTTTGATTAGATCTTCTTTTCCATTGAAGATGTCCAGGAATTCTTCCCTGGATTTCTGTAAAACTTTGAATTTCTACTATATTCCTTGAAACATCTTTTGAGCATAAAATTGTCTCTTGGCGTAAATCTTCTAGGTATTCTTCATGAGAATATTTGCTTCTGGATAATGTTCTTTCCCATGACCTATGATAACTATTTTGAAATCTTTCATTTGCTACATGTTCCTTTTCGGCCATCTGCCTATACAAAATATTGTAATATTGTTGTATAGAACTATTCTTTCCATCAAAGTATTTTGGCCAAAAAGTGCTATTACTCCAATTTTGAATATGGTAAGAAGTACCATCATCAGCTTGAATAAGAGTTCTATTTTGATGGTTGGGTTTGGAATATATACTAGAATCAAATTCTAGTATTGCAGGTGATTTGGGAATGGTTTTATCAAAAGGTTTGGTATAACAAGGGTTTGAATGTAAACACTTAGGAGTCTTATGGTTACACATCTGAGAAAATGAAGGTTTAGTAGTACTAGGGAATTCTGAAAGGATTGGAAAGTTTGTATATCCTAAGGGCTTTGAATAAATTTGAGAGGCTTGAAACTTGGATTCACTCATGACTTTTCTGCAGGATTTTGAAGAAACTCTCTAGTTAGGAAATCAGGTAATGAATTATTATCTCCTTTGATATATTCAATATTAAAATCAAAACATGAGAGTATAGCTTGCCATCTAGCAAAGATTTGTTTTGAAACAATATTTTTGACATCTTTTTGTAAAACTTCTTTTGCAGATTTGCAATCGATTCTAAGAAGAAATTTTTTATTGAAAATATCGTCTTGGAATTTTGTAATACACAAAACTATTGAAAGTATTTCTTTTTTGATAGTAGAATAATTCTTTTGGGAATCACTCCAAATGCCAGAATGAAAACGAACAAGTTGTTCAATGAATGTATGAGATGCATGATCATTTTGAATTCTTTGTTTAAGGATACCTCCATAACCAACATCAGAGGCGTCAGTCTCAATAATCATGAATGCCTCAGGTTTAGGTATTCCTAAACAAGGAAGTGACTTAACCTGAACTTTAATTTGTTTAACAATATTAGTATGAATATCAGACCAAGAATCAGGATTCTTTTTTAATCTTTGAAAAAGAGGTTTACAAACAATTCTTGGTTTTGGAAAAAATTCAGATACATAATTTAAGCAACCCAGAAATCTTTGTAATTGATTTTTATCAATCATAATGAGAAAACGATCATAAAAATGATGAAAATATGTATCGAAACAAAGGAAATGTTGATCGTAATGAGAAAATGATCATCAAAATGAAGAAATATGCATCGAAACGAAGAAAAAATTGATAATATCGAGAGAATGAGCATCAAAATAATGGAAATATCCATCGAAAAGTAGGAAATGTTGATCATAACGAGAAAACGAGCATCAAAATAATGGAAATATGCATCGAAAAGAAGGAAATGTTGATCATAACGAGAAAACGAGCATTAAATTGATAAAAATATGCATCGAAACGAAGGAATATTGATCGTAACGAGAAAATATGCATCAAAATGATGGAAATATGCATCGAAACGAAGAAAATGTTGATCGTATCGAGAAAATGAGCATCAAAATATTGGAAATATGCATAGAAAAGAAGGAAATGTTGATCGTCACAAGAAAACGAGCATCAAAATAATGGAAATATGCATCGAAAAGAAGGAAATGTTGATCATAACGAGAAAACGAGCCTCAAAATGATGAAAATATGCATCGAAACGAAGGAAATGTTGATCGTAACGAGAAAATTTGCATCAAATTGATGGAAATATGCATCGAAACGAAGAAAATATTGATCATATTGAGAAAATGAGCATCAAAATGATTGAAATATGCATCGAAAAGAAGGAAATGTTGATCATAACGAGAAAACGACCATCTAAATGAAGGAAGTATTGATCGTAACGAGAAAATGTGCATCAAAATGAAGGAAATATGCATCAAAACAAAGAAAATGTTAATCATATTGAGAAAACGAGCATAAAAATGATGAAAATATGTATCGAAACGAAGGAAATTTTGATCGTAACGAGAAAATGAGCATCAAAATGAAGAAATATGCATCGAAACGAAGAAAATATTGATCATATCGAGAAAATGAGCATCAAAATAATGGAAATATGCATCGAAAAGAAGGAAATGTTGATCGTAACGAGAAAACGAGCATCAAAATAATGAAAATATGCATCGAAAAGAAGGAAATGTTGATCATAACGAGAAAACGAGCATCAAAATGTTGAAAATATGCATCGAAACGAAGGAAATGTTGATCGTAACGAGAAAATATGCATCAAAATGATGGAAATATGCATCGAAACGAAGAAAATATTTATCATATTGAGAAAATGAGCATCAAAATGATTGAAATATGAATCGAAAAGAAGGAAATGTTGATCATAACGAGAAAACGAGCATCTAAATGAAGGAAATATTGATCGTAACGAGAAAATGTGCATCGAAATGAAGGAAATATGCATCGAAACAAAGAAAATGTTAATCATAATGAGAAAACGAGCATAAAAATGATGAAAATATGTATCGAAACGAAGGAAATGTTGATCGTAACGATAAAATGAGCATCAAAATGAAAAAATATGCATCGAAACGAAGAAAATATTGATCATATCGATAAAATGAGCATCAAAATAATGGAAATATGCATCGAAAAGAAGGAAATGTTGATCGTAACGAGAAAACGAGCATCAAAATAATGAAAATATGCATCGAAAAGAAGGAAATGTTGATCATAACGAGAAAACGAGCATCAAAATGATGAAAATATGCATCGAAACGAAGGAAATGCTGATCGTAACTAGAAAATATGCATCAAAATGATGGAAATATGCATCGAAACGAAGGAAATGTTGATCGTAACGAGAAAATATGCATTAAAATGATGGAAATATGCATCGAAACATAGAAATGTTAATCATACCGAGAAAATGAGCATCAAAATGATTGAAATATGCATCGAAAATAAGGAAATATTGACAATAACGAGAAAACGAGCATCTAAATGAAGAAAATATGCCTCAAAACAAAGGAAATATTGATCGTAACGAGAAAATGAGCATCAAAACGAAGAAATATGTATCAAAACGAAGGAAATATTGATTGTAACTAGAAAATGAGCATCAAAATCAAGAAATATGCATCGAAACGAATAAAATATTGATCATATCGAGAAAATGAGCAACAAAATGATGGAAATATGCATCGAAACTAGGGAAATGTTGATCGTCATGAGAAAATGAGCATCAAAATGAAGGAAATATGCATCGAAAAGAAGGAAATGTTGATCATAACGAGAAAACGAGCATCAAAATGAAGAAAATATGCATCGAAACAAAGGAAATGTTCATCGTAACGAGAAAATATGCATCAAAATAATGGAAATATGCATCGAAACGAAGAAAATATTGATCATATCGAGAAAATAAGCATCAAAATTATTGAAATATGCATTGAAAAGAAGGAAACGTTGATCATAACGAGAAAACGAGAATCTAAATGAAGGAAATATTGATCGTAACGAGAAAATATGCATCAAAATGAAGGAAATATGCATCGAAACAAAGAAAATGTTAATCATAATGAGAAAACGAGCACAAAAATGATGAAAATATGTATCAAAATGAAAGAAATGTTGATCGTTACGAGAAAATGTGCATCAAAATGAAGAAATATGCATCGAAAAGAAGGAAATGTTGATCGTAACGAGAAAACGAGCATCAAAATAATGGAAATATGCATCGAAAAGAAGGAAATGTTGATCATAACGAGAAAACGAGCATCAAAATGTTGAAAATATGCATCGAAACGAAGGAAATGTTGATCGTAACGAGAAAATATGCATCAAAATGATGGAAATATGCATCGAAACGAAGAAAATATTTATCATATTGAGAAAATGAGCATCAAAATGATTGAAATATGAATCGAAAAGAAGGAAATGTTGATCATAACGAGAAAACGAGCATCTAAATGAAGGAAATATTGATCGTAACGAGAAAATGTGCATCGAAATGAAGGAAATATGCATCGAAACAAAGAAAATGTTAATCATAATGAGAAAACGAGCATAAAAATGATGAAAATATGTATCGAAATGAAGGAAATGTTGATCGTAACGATAAAATGAGCATCAAAATGAAAAAATATGCATCAAAACGAAGAAAATATTGATCATATCGAGAAAATGAGCATCAAAATAATGGAAATATGCATCGAAAAGAAGGAAATGTTGATCGTAACGAGAAAACGAGCATCAAAATAATGAAAATATGCATCGAAAAGAAGGAAATGTTGATCATAACGGGAAAACGAGCATCAAATTGATGAAAATATGCATCGAAACGAAGAAAATGCTGATCGTAACTAGAAAATATGCATCAAAATGATGGAAATATGCATCGAAACGAAGAAAATGTTGATCATATCGAGAAAATGATCTTCAAAATAATGGAAATATGCATCGAAAAGAAGGAAATGTTGATCGTAACGAGAAAACGAGCATCAAAATAATGGAAATATGCATCGAAAAGAAGGAAATGTTGATCATAACGAGAAAACGAGCATCAAAATGATGAAAATATGCATCGAAACGAAAGAAATGTTGATCGTAACGAAAAAAATATGCATCAAAATGATGGAAATATGCATCGAAACGAAGAAAATGTTGATCATATCGAGAAAATGTGCTTCAAAATAATGGAAATATGCATCGAAAAGAAGGAAATGTTGATCATAACGAGAAAATGAGCATCAAAATGATGAAAATATGCATCGAAACGAAGGAAATTTTGATCGTAACGAGAAAATATGCATCAAAATGATAGAAATATGCATCGAAACAATGGGAAATGTTGATCGTAATGAGAAAACGAGCATTAAAATAATGGAAATATGCATCGAAAAGAAGGAAATGTTGATCATAATGAGAAAACGAGCATCAAAATGATGAAAATATGCATCGAAACGAAGGAAATGTTGATAGTAACGAGAAAATATGCATCAAAATGATGGAAATATGCATCGAAACGAAAAAATATTGATCATATTGTGTAAATGAGCATCAAAATGATTGAAATATGCATCGAAAAGAAGGAAATGTTGATCATAACGAGAAAACTAGTATCTAAATGAAGGAAATATTGATCGTAACGAGAAAATATGCATCAAAATGAAGGAAATATGCATCGAAAAAAGAAAATGTTAATCATAATGAGAAAATGAGCATAAAAATGTTGAAAATATGTATCGAAACGAAGAAAATATTGATCGTAACGAGAAAATGTGCATCAAAATGATGGAAATATGCATCGAAAAAAGAAAATGTTAATCATAATGAGAAAACGAGCATAAAAATGATGAAAATATGTATCGAAACGAAGAAAATATTGATCTTAACGAGAAAATGAGCATCAAAATTAAGAAATATGCATCGAAACTAAGAAAATATTGATCATATCGAGAAAATGAGCATCAAAATAATGGAAATATGCATCGAAAAGAAGGAAATGTTGATCGTACGAGAAAACGAGCATCAAAATAATGGAAATATGCATCGAAAAGAAGAAAATGTAGATCAAAATGATGAAAATATGCATCGAAACGAAGGAAATGTTGATCGTAACGAGAAAATATTCATCAAAATGATGGAAATATGCATCGAAACGAAGAAAATGTTGACCATATAGAGTAAATGAGCATCAAAATAATTGAAATATGCATCGAAAAGAAGGAAATGTTGATCGTAACGAGAAAACGAGCATAAAAATAATGGAAATATGCATCGAAAAGAAGGAAATGTTGATCATAACGTGAAAACGAGCATCAAAATGATGAAAATATGCATCGAAACGAAGGAAATGTTGATCGTAACGAGAAAATATGCATCAAAATGATGGAAATATGCATCGAAACAAAGAAAATATTGATCATATTGAGAAAATGAGCATCAAAATGATTGAAATATGCAACGAAAAGAAGGAAATTTTAATCATAACGAGAAACGAGCATCTAAATGAAGGAAATATTGATCGTAACGAGAAAATGTGCTTCAAAATGAAGGAAATATGCATCGAAACAAAGAAAATGTTAATCATAATGAGAAAACGATCATAAAAATGATGAAAATATGTATCGAAACGAAGGAAATGTTGATCGTAATGAGAAAATGAGCATCAAAATGAAGAAATATGCATCGAAACGAAGAAAATATTGATCATATCGAGAAAATGAACATCAAAATAATGGAAATATGCATCGAAAAGAAGGAAATGTTGATCATAACGAGAAAACGAGCATCAAAATAATGGATATATGCATCGAAAAGAAGGAAATGTTGATCATAACGAGAAAACGAGCATCAAATTGATGAAAATATGCATCGAAACGAAGGAATGTTGATCGTAACGAGAAAATATGCATAAAAATGATGGAAATATGCATCGAAAGGAAGAAAATGTTGATCGTATCGAGAAAATGAGCATCAAAATAATGTAAATATGCATCGAAAAGAAGGAAATGTTGATCGTAACAAGAAAACGAGAATCAAAATAATGGAAATATGCATCGAAAAGAAGGAAATGTTGATCATAACGAGAAAACGAGCATCAAAATGATGAAAATATGCATCGAAACGAAGGAAATGTTGATCGTAACTAGAAAATATGCATCAAAATGATGGAAATATGCATCGAAATGAAGAAATGTTAATTGTAACGAGAAAATGAGCATCAAAACGAAGAAATATGAATCGAAACAAAGAAAATGTTGAACATATCGAGAAAATGAACATCAAAATGATGGAAATATGCATCGAAACTAGGGAAATGTTGATCATCATGAGAAAATAAGCATCAAAATGATTGAAATATGCATCGAAAAGAAGGAAATGTTGATCATAACGAGAAAACGAGCATCTAAATGAAGGAAATATTGATCGTAAGGAGAAAATGTGCATCAAAATGAAGGAAATATGCATCGAAACAAAGAAAATGTTAATCATAATGAGAAAACGATCATAAAAATGATGAAAATATGTATCGAAACGAAGGAAATGTTGATCGTAATGAGAAAATGATCATCAAAATGAAGAAATATGCATCGAAACGAAGAAAATATTGATCATATCGAGAAAATGAGCATCAAAATAATGCAAATATGCATCGAAAAGAAGGAAATGTTGATCGTAACGAGAAAATGAGCATTAAAATAATGAAAATATGTATTGAAAAGAAGGAAATGTTGATCATAACGAGAAAATGAGCATCAAAATGATGAAAATATACATCGAAACGAAGGAAATGTTGATCGTAATGAGAAAATATGCATCAAAATGATGGAAATATGCATCGAAACGAAGAAAATGTTGATCATATCGAGAAAATGAGCATCAAAATAATGGAAATATGCATCGAAAAGAAGGAAATGTTGATCGTAACAAGAAAACGAGCATCAAAATAATGGAAATATGCATCGAAAAGAAGGAAATATTGATCATAACGAGAAAACGAGCAACAAAATGATGAAAATATGCATCGAAACGAAGGAAATGTTTATCGTAACGAGAAAATATGCATCAAATTGATGGAAATATGCATCGAAACGAAGAAAATATTGATCATATTGAGAAAATGAGCATCAAAATGATTGAAATATGCATCGAAAAGAAGGAAATGTTGATCGTAACGAGAAAACGAGCATTAAAATAATGGAAATATGTATTGAAAAGAAGGAAATGTTGATCATAACGAGAAAATGAGCATCAAAATGATGAAAATATACATCGAAACGAAGGAAATGTTGATCGTAATGAGAAAATATGCATCAAAATGATGGAAATATGCATCGAAATGAAGAAAATGTTGATCATATCGAGAAAATGAGCTTCAAACTAATGGAAATATGCATTGAAAAGAAGGAAATGTTGATCGTAACGAGAAAACGAGCATCAAAATAATGGAAATATGCATCGAAAAGAAGGAAATGTTGACCATAACGAGAAAACGAGCGTCAAAATGATGAAAATATGCATCGAAATAATGGAAATGTTGATCGTAACGAGAAAACGAGCATCTAAATAATGGAAATATGCATCGAAACGAAGAAAATATTGATTGTAACGAGAAAATGAGTATCAAAATGAAGAAATATGCATCGAAACGAAGGAAATGTTAATTGTAACGAGAAAATGAGTATCAAAACGAAGAAATATGCATTAAAACAAAGAAAATGTTGATCATACCGAGAAAATGAGCATCAAAATGATGGATATATGCATCGAAACTAAGGAAATGTTGATCGTCATGAGAAAATTAGCATCAAAATGAAGGAAATATGCATCGAAAAGAAGGAAATGTTGATCATAACGAGAAAACAAGCATCAAAATGATGAAAATATGCATCGAAACGAAGGAAATGTTGATCGTAACGAGAAAATATGCATTAAAATGATGGAAATATGCATCGAAACGTAGAAAATGTTGATCATATCGAGAAAATGAGCATCAAAATGATTGAAATATGCATCGAAAAGAAGGAAATATTGAAATATGCATCGAAACGAAGAAAATATTGATCATATCGAGAAAATGAACATCAAAATAATGGAAATATGCATCGAAAAGAAGGAAATGTTGATCATAACGAGAAAACGAGCATCAAAATAATGGAAATATGCATCGAAAAGAAGGAAATGTTGATCATAACGAGAAAACGAGCATCAAATTGATGAAAATATGCATCGAAACGAAGGAATGTTGATCGTAACGAGAAAATATGCATCAAAATAATGGAAATATGTATCGAAACGAAGAAAATGTTGATCGTATCGAGAAAATGAGCATCAAAATAATGTAAATATGCATCGAAAAGAAGGAAATGTTGATCGTAACAAGAAAACGAGCATCAAAATAATGGAAATATGCATCGAAAAGAAGGAAATGTTGATCATAACGATAAAACGAGCATCAAAAAGATGAAAATATGCATCGAAACGAAGGAAATGTTGATCGTAACTAGAAAATATGCATCAAAATGATGGAAATATGCATCGAAATGAAGAAATGTTAATTGTAACGAGAAAATGAGCATCAAAACGAAGAAATATGAATCGAAACAAAGAAAATGTTGAACATATCGAGAAAATGAACATCAAAATGATGGAAATATGCATCGAAACTAGGGAAATGTTGATCGTCATGAGAAAATGAGCATCAAAATGAAGGAAATATGCAACGAAATGAAGGAAATGTTGATCATAACGAGAAAACGAGCATCAAAATGATGAAAATATGCATCGAAACGAAGGAAATGTTGGTCGTAACGAGAAAATATGCATCAAAATTATGGAAATATGCATCGAAACGAAGAAAATATTGATCATATTGAGAAAATGAGCATCAAAATGATTGAAATATGCATCGAAAAGAAGGAAATGTTGATCATAACGAGAAAACGAGCATCTAAATGAAGGAAATATTGATCGTAACGAGAAAATGTGCATCAAAATGAAGGAAATATGCATCGAAACAAAGAAAATGTTAATCATAATGAGAAAACGATCATAAAAATGATGAAAATATGTATCGAAACGAAGGAAATGTTGATCGTAATGAGAAAATGATCATCAAAATGAAGAAATATGCATCGAAACGAAGAAAATATTGATCATATCGAGAAAATGAGCATCAAAATAATGGAAATATGCATCGAAAAGAAGGAAATGTTGATCGTAACGAGAAAACGAGCATTAAAATAATGGAAATATGTATTGAAAAGAAGGAAATGTTGATCATAACGAGAAAACGAGCATCAAAATGATGAAAATATGCATCGAAACGAAGGAAATGTTGATCGTAACGAGAAAATATGCATCAAAATGATGGAAATATGCATCGAAACGAAGAAAATGTTGATCATATCGAGAAAATGAGCATCAAAATAATGGAAATATGCATCGAAAAGAAGGAAATGTTGATCGTAACAAGAAAACGAGCATCAAAATAATGGAAATATGCATCGAAAAGAAGGAAATATTGATCATAACGAGAAAACGAGCATCAAAATGATGAAAATATGCATCGAAACGAAGGAAATGTTGATCGCAACGAGAAAATATGCATCAAAATGATGGAAATATGCATCGAAACGAAGAAAATATTGATCATATTGAGAAAATGAGCATCAAAATGATTGAAATATGCATCGAAGAGAAGGAAATGTTGATCATTACGATAAAACGAGCATCTAAATGAAAGAAATACTGATCGTAACGAGAAAATGTGCATCAAAATGAAGGAAATATGCATCGAAACAAAGAAAATGTTAATCATAATGAGAAAAAGAGCATAAAAATGATGAAAATATGTATCGAAACGAAGGAAATGTTGATCGTAACGAGAAAATGAGCATCAAAATGAAGAAATATGCATCGAAACGAAGAAAATATTGATCATATCGAGAAAAGAGCACCAAAATAATGGAAATATGCATCGAAAAGAAGGAAATGTTGATCATAACGAGAAAAAGAGCATCAAAATCATGAAAATATGCATCGAAACGAAGGAAATGTTGATCGTAACGAGAAAATATGCATCAAAATGATGGAAATATGCATCGAAACGAAGAAAATGTTGATCATATCGAGAAAATGTGCATCAAAATAATGGAAATATGTATCGAAAAGAAGGAAATGTTGATCGTAACAAGAAAACAAGCATCAAAATAATGGAAATATGCATCGAAAAGAAGGAAATGTTGATCATAACGAGAAAACAAGCATCAAAATTATGAAAATATGCATCGAAACGAAGGAAATGTTGATCGTAACGAGAAAATATGCATCAAAATGATGGAAATATGCATCGAAACGAAGAAAATATTGATCATATTGAGAAAATGAGCATCAAAATGATTGAAATATGCATCGAAAAGAAGGAAATGTTGATCATAACGAGAAAACGAGCATCTAAATGAAAGAAATATTGATCGTAACGAGAAAATGTGCATCAAAATGAAGGAAATATGCATCGAAATAAAGAAAATGTTAATCATAATGAGAAAACGATCATAAAAATTATGAAAATATGTATCGAAACGAAGGAAATGTTGATCGTAATGAGAAAATGAGCTTCAAAATGAAGAAATATGCATCGAAACGAAGAAAATGTTGATCATATCGAGAAAATGAGCATCAAAATAATGGAAATATGCATCGAAAAGAAGGAAATGTTGATCGTAACAAGAAAACGAGCATCAAAATAATGGAAATATGCATCGAAAAGAAGGAAATATTGATCATAACTAGAAAACAAGCATCAAAATGATGAAAATATGCATCGAAACGAAGGAAATGTTGATCGCAACGAGAAAATATGCATCAAAATGATGGAAATATGCATCGAAACGAAGAAAATATTGATCATATTGAGAAAATGAGCATCAAAATGATTGAAATATGCATCGAAGAGAAGGAAATGTTGATCATTACGATAAAACGAGCATCTAAATGAAAGAAATATTGATCGTAACGAGAAAATGTGCATCAAAATGAAGGAAATATGCATCGAAACAAAGAAAATGTTAATCATAATGAGAAAAAGAGCATAAAAATGATGAAAATATGTATCGAAACGAAGGAAATGTTGATCGTAACGAGAAAATGAGCATCAAAATGAAGAAATATGCATCGAAACGAAGAAAATATTGATCATATAGAGAAAAGAGCACCAAAATAATGGAAATATGCATCGAAAAGAAGGAAATGTTGATCATAACGAGAAAAAGAGCATCAAAATCATGAAAATATGCATCGAAACGAAGGAAATGTTGATCGTAACGAGAAAATATGCATCAAAATGATGGAAATATGCATCGAAACGAAGAAAATGTTGATCATATCGAGAAAATGTGCATCAAAATAATGGAAATATGTATCGAAAAGAAGGAAATGTTGATCGTAACAAGAAAACAAGCATCAAAATAATGGAAATATGCATCGAAAAGAAGGAAATGTTGATCATAACGAGAAAACGAGCATCAAAATTATGAAAATATGCATCGAAATGAAGGAAATGTTGATCGTAACGAGAAAATATGCATCAAAATGATGGAAATATGCATCGAAACGAAGAAAATATTGATCATATTGAGAAAATGAGCATCAAAATGATTGAAATATGCATCGAAAAGAAGGAAATGTTGATCATAACGAGAAAACTAGTATCTAAATGAAGGAAATATTGATCGTAACGAGAAAATATGCATAAAAATGAAGGAAATATGCATCGAAAAAAGAAAATGTTAATCATAATGAGAAAATGAGCATAAAATTGATGAAAATATGTATCGAAACGAAGAAAATATTGATCGTAACGAGAAAATGAGCATCAAAATGAAGAAATATGCATCGAAACGAAGAAAATACTGATCATATCGAGAAAATGAGCATCAAAATAATGGAAATATGCATCGAAAAGAAGGAAATATTGATCGTAACGAGAAAGCGAGCATCAAAATAATGGAAATATGCATCGAAAAGAAGAAATGTTAATCATAACGAGAAAACGAGCATCAAAATGATGAAAATATGCATCGAAACGAAGGAAATGTTATCGTAACGAGAAAATATGCATCAAAATGATGGAAATATGCATCGAAACGAAGAAAATGTTGATCGTATCCAGAAAATGAGCATCAAAATAATGGAAATATGCATCGAAAAGAAGGAAATGTTGATCGTAACAAGAAAAAGAGAATCAAAATAATGGAAATATGCATCGAAAAGAAGGAAATGTTGATCATAACGAGAAAACGAGCCTCAAAATGATGAAAATATGCATCGAAACGAAGGAAATGTTGATCGTAACGAGAAAATATGCATCAAATTGATGGAAATATGCATCGAAACGAAAGAAATGTTAATTGTAACGAGAAAATGAGCATCAAAACGAAGAAATATGAATCGAAACAAAGAAAATGTTGAACATATCAAGAAAATGAGCATCGAAACTAGGGAAATGTTGATCGTCGTGAGAAAATGAGCATCAAAATGAAGGAAATATGCATCGAAAAGAAGGAAATGTTGATCATAACGAGAAAACGAGCATCAAAATGATGAAAATATGCATCGAAACGAAGGAAATGTTGATCGTTACGATCAATATTTCCTTCATTTAGATGCTCGTTTTCTCGTTATGATCAACATTTCCTTCTTCTCGATTCATATTTCAATCATTTTGATGCTCATTTTTATTGTTTTTACGACAAGTTATTCATGGCATCAAGATTTAGAAATTTATTTTCGAAACACAATTCAAGTAGCTCTAATATTATTCAATCACATGAATTGCATATACAGGATAATAATCACTCAAATTGGACTATACCTGAACAACAAATTGAAACTATGTATCATATTGGTCCCCTTGATTTCAAAACTGCTTTTTCAGTCAAAACTCATGAAGAGACTATTTCAATTCAAAAAGAAATTCAAAGTTTAAATCTTTTGTCATATATTTCTATCAAAAAATATTTGGAAAAGAATTATAGATATATTCATTTTGGTTTAATTCAAGTTGCTATTAAACCTCTTGTTCATATTGGCGTTGATGCTCCTGTTTACCTTGATTTAAGGGACAACAGGTTAAAAAGATACAAATCTTCTTTACTCACCATGATTCAAACAAATATTTGCAATGGTCCTATTTATTTCAATTATGCTCCTGATTTTTCAATTGATATTACTGATCCTTTATTACTAGATTCATTAATTCTTGATATTCATTTACAGAGCAATGAATTCAAAAATCTTAGCAAAAATTTTGCTGTAATATATCGTGTTTATTTTCGCGTTATGTCTTCACAGCTCAATCCAAAATTCATTATGCATCCTACTTCCAAGGAAGAAACTGTTATGCTTCAAATAGAAGCAAACAACTCTAATTACTTTGTCCCCAAAAGACTCAAGTGGAATGAAATAACCATTCCCAATGAATTCATAATCAATAATCCTCAAATACCAAGAGGAATTGAAAGACACGAAGTCTCTGAAATAGAAGAAGACTCTGAAGGAAGAATACTCCTCAGATTCAACTCTATGAGACAGAATGATGTTGTTCCCAACATCAGGATTCAAGAAATCAATTCCAGAGCCTCTTTTTCAGATAACTCTGGTTATCAAAACTTCAAAGTCAATTTCAAAACTCCAATTCCTTCTTATCAAGAATCTGTTAACCCAGGTTCCCCTACTGCAAGTTCTCCTACTGATTTTCAAATGGAAAATTGTATTTCAATGATTTTCTCTGAAAATTTTACTCCAAATTTCAAATATCTTTATAAGAGTTTCAGTGATGAAACGATTAGAAAAGATTGGTTTTTAAAATTTGATAAAGAATTTCGAATAAAATTAAATGATATTTGGAAAGAAGAGCTTCAAAACAAATACAGGTCAAACATTTCTCTTTTGAATTGGTTTGACACTTATTGCAAAATAAACAATATTTGTAACATTTCTGATGAAGTTCATTCTTTAAATCAGATTAATGTTCAAAAAAGTATTTACAAAAAATGGGAACTTGACAATGGTGTTACTGTTTCCTCTGTTCATCCTCCTTTACAAATATAAAGATTTCTTTAGAAAAAGGTAAAATCCCAGCAACCCCTTTTCGAACAGGAGAGGGAGATGTTGCTAAGGATGTCAAAAAAGTTATTGAACAAAATAATTTTTCAAATCAAATTCTTCATACTATTGCAGAACAGGTGGATAGCCTATCGGTGAAATTAGATTCAAAACTCTTTGATTCCAAATTTCCAAATAGTATTTCTACTCCTCATTTTATTCCAAGAAGCCTTCCTACTAATATTGAAAAGAATTTGCAACTCCCTGCAAGTTCTAGCCTTATTGATAGAATTTCAAAAAAGCTCGTTGAAACTTCATCTTCCCAAAACAATGAAGCTTCAATTTCTTCAAAAGCCACTGCTCCTCATGTTTCAAACATTAATTGTTTGAACAAAGACAAAAAGATTTCATCAAAAATCTCGTATGAATCAGAATCTGATAATAATGAGATTAATAAAATCCGCTTTCAATCTGGAACAAAAGCCTTTTATAATAATAGATATTCCCCTCCGGATATTCTATTCGAAGAAAGAGCTCATTTCAAAAGCAATGCCAAATACGATGGCCAATCTATCCATGAATGGAACATAGATGGCAAATCAGAATATGAAATCCTTAATACTCTTCAAGAAATGGGCATGGCTAGAGTTGCTTATAAAGCCCAGAATCAAAGAGAAGAGAGCGCCGCCGCTCTCATTATTACTGGCTTCACTGGTCAGCTAAAAAACTGGTGGGATAACTCCCTTACTCTCACCGACAAACAAAATATTCTTCAACATACCATTGAGGTTGAAGAACCCGATGGAACTATTAATAACAAAAACGATGCTTGTGACATGTTAATACTTACTATTGGCATGTATTTCATTGGTAATCCTAAAGAAGAACTTGATTCAACACAAGTTGTATTATCTAATATCAGATGCCCTACATTATCTGATTATAGATGGTACAAAGATGTTTTTCTTACTCTCATATTAAAAAAAAATGATTGCAATGCTTCATTTTGGAAAGAAAGATTCATAGCTGGACTTCCTAAACTTTTCGGTGAAAGAATTCATCAAAAGCTTAAGGAAGATACTGGTCAAAGTGACATTCCTTTTGAAACAATTACATATGGTCAATTATTTGCTTTTGTCAAAAAAGAAGGACTAGCTTTGCGTTCAGAATTGAAAATACAATCTAAGTACGGATCTGAAAAGAATAGATACCGTAAGGAGGTTGGTTCATTCTGCGAAGCTTTTGGATTACAAAAGATTCAAGCTCCTTCTTCTAGATTAAAAACAAAGAATTTTCCTAAAAAACGTTATAAAAATGATTTCAAAGAAAAATTTTACAAAAGGCCTAAATTTTCAAAAAGAAAAACTTTTAAAAAGAATTTTGACAATTCTCAATTTACTTGTTTCAAATGTCACAAAAAAGGTCATAAAGCTAATGAATGCTCTTTACAAAAGAAGATTAATGAAATATTTCATGATGATGAAATCCTGAGAGACAAGATTTCTTCATTATTAATTTCGGATGGTAATTCTCAAAATGAATATTCAAATGATTCTAATTCAAGTTCTGATTTAGAAGAAGTTTTCACAAGCTCAGAATCTGAAATAGACAAGTCCTCTTGTCAAGGATTCTGTCCAATAAACATTAATGTCATTTCAAAAGACAATACAGAACAAGAACTCTTGTTCGATCTTATTGATAAAGTTCCAGATCTAGAAGAAAAACAGAAATATCTTCTTAGATTAAGGAACATTGTTCTTAACAATCATCCTCCTAATAAGGAAAAACCTCCTATAATCATTGAACCATTCAGTATTTCAAAGCTTTTCAACAAAGCTCCTTCCTCTTCTTTAATCACAACAGATATTACTATTAATGATCTTCAGCGAGAGATTAATACTCTGAAAGCTGAAATTCAAAACCTCTATTCTGAGATTAATAATCTTCATTCCAAAGATTTGGATTTAGAAACCAAATTATCTATTTTCAAAAGTATTTTTGATATTCCTACTCCTGAAAGCTCTTCAAAAAACCAAGTGATAGATACTACACTGAGTACTTCAGATAATGAAGCTATTCAAAGTATCGAACACATAGCTTTTCAAAAATGGTATTCAATAATAAATTTAATTATTGATGACTTTCAGATCAGTGCTTCCTGTCTTATAGATAGTGGAGCTGATCAGAATTGCATAAGAGAAGGTCTTATACCTTCAATTTATTATGAAAAAACAAATGAAAGGCTTGTGGCAGCTAATGCTACTCCTCTTCATATTAAATACAAACTTTCAAAAGCTTTCATTTGCAATGATGGTTATTGTTTCAAAACCAATTTCATACTTGTCAAAAATTTAAGTCAAGATATTATTTTGGGTAACCCCTTCTTGACTATTATTTATCCTTTCAAAGTTAATGGTACTGGTATTACTACCAATATCATGGGAAAAGATATTCATTTCAAATTTGTTAATCCTATTAAGGAAAGAGAAGTATCTCTTCTTCAAAATTATTATATTTCTCAAATTAATGCTATTGAGTTCAAAAAATCTCATATAGATTTTCTCAAAGAAGTAGTTTCTTACTTTCGTATTGAAAATGAACTTCTTAAAAAGGATATTCAAAACAGAATTTTAGATTTCGAAAATGTTTTGAAAAAAGAAGTATGCTCTGATCTTCCCAATGCTTTCTGGGAAAGAAAAAAGCATATTGTTTCTTTACCTTATATTACTGGTTTCAATGAAAAATCTATAATAACAAAAGCAAGACCTATTCAAATGAATCATGATCTTCTCAACATCTGCAAGGATGAAATCAAATCCCTTCTTTCCAAAAGGCTCATAAGACCCTCTAAGTCACCTTGGAGTTGTCCTGCCTTTTATGTTAATAATCAAGCAGAGAAAGAAAGAGGAGTCCCCAGACTCGTCATTAATTACAAACCACTCAATGATGTTCTGGAATGGATTAGATATCCTATTCCTAATAAAAGAGATCTGATCAAAAGATTGCATAAAGCATGCATTTTTTCAAAATTCGATCTTAAGTCTGGCTTTTGGCAGATACAGATCAGAGAAGAAGACAAATACAAAACTGCCTTCACTGTTCCTTTTGGTCATTACGAATCGAATGTAATGCCATTTGGTTTAAAAAATGCTCCTTCCGAATTTCAAAATATTATGAATGATATTTTCAATAACTATTCTGATTTCTCTATTGTTTATATAGATGATATTTTGATATTTTCTCAAAATATAGAGCAGCATTTCAAACATCTCAAAACTTTTCTTTATATTTGCAAAAATAATGGTTTAGTTATTTCTGCCCCTAAAATTAAGCTTTTTCAAACAAAAATTAGATTTTTGGGTTACGATATTTCAAAAGGCACAATAAAACCCTTTTCAAGAGCTATTGAATTTACTGATAAATTTCCTGATATTATTAAGGATAAAAATCAGTTACAAAGATTTCTAGGTTGCTTAAATTATGTATCTGAATTTTTTCCAAAACTAAGAATTGTTTGTAAACCTCTTTTTCAAAGATTAAAAAAGAATCCTGATTCTTGGTCAGATATTCATACTAATATTGTTAAACAGATTTAAGTTCAGGTTAAGTCACTTCCTTGTTTAGGAATACCTAAACCTGAGGCATTCATGATTATTGAGACTGACGCCTCTGATGTTGGTTATGGAGGTATCCTTAAACAAAGAATTCAAAATGATCATGCATCTCATACATTCATTGAACAACTTGTTCGTTTTCATTCTGGCATTTGGAATGATTCCCAAAAGAATTATTCTACTATCAAAAAAGAAATACTTTCAATAGTTTTGTGTATTACAAAATTCCAAGACGATATTTTCAATAAAAAATTTCTTCTTAGAATCGATTGCAAATCTGCAAAAGAAGTTTTACAAAAAGATGTCAAAAATATTGTTTCAAAACAAATCTTTGCCAGATGGCAAGCTATACTCTCATGTTTTGATTTTAATATTGAATATATCAAAGGAGATAATAATTCATTACCTGATTTCCTAACTAGAGAGTTTCTTCAAAACCCTGCAGAAAAGTCATGAGTGAATCCAAGTTTCAAGCCTCTCAAATTTATTCAAAGCCCTTAGGGTATACTAACTTTCCAATCCTTTCAGAATTCCCTAGTACTACTAAACCTTCATATCCATAAGACTCCTAAGTGTTTACATTCAAACCCTTGTTATACCAAACCTTTTGATAAAACCATTCTCAAATCACCTGCAATACTAGAATTTGATTCTAGTATATATTCCAAACCCAACCATCAAAATAGAACTCTTATTCAAGCTAATGATGGTACTTCTTACCATATTCAAAATTGGAGTAATAGCACTTTTTGGCCAAAATACTATGATGGAAAGAATAGTTCTATACAACAATATTACAATATTTTGTATAGGCAGATGGCCGAAAAGGAACATGTAGCAAATGAAAGATTTCAAAATAGTTATCAAAGATCATGGGATAGAACATTAGCCAGAAGCAAATATTCTCATGAAGAACATCTAGAAGATTTACGCCAAGAGACAATTTTATGCTCAAAAGATGTTTCAAGGAATATAGCAGAAATTCAAAGTTTTACAGAAATCCAGGGAAGAATTCCTGGACATCTTCAATGGAAAAGAAGATCTAATCAAAGTCCAAAAGAGATTTGCAAACCCTACTATTTTACATGGTGGTGGTCTCCAAGTAGCAACAATTCAGAAGCAAGTTCATCAGAAGAATCAGAATATGGTGATCCTGATTTATGACTATCTTCTGAAATTCAAAAGAAAAGAAAAAGAAAGAAAAGAAAAAGAAAATTCAAAAGAAAAGAAAAAGAAAGAAAAGAAAAATTCAAAAGAAAAGAAAAAGAAAGAAAAGATAAAGAAAAATTCAAAAGAAAAGAAAAAGAGAGAAAAAGAAAAAGAAAAGAAGAAAAATTCAAGATTCATCTCATTTGATAGATTTATTAAAATATTGAGTCAGAAGTTTCTCGGTGAAACGAGTACTCAATAATTTTGATAAAACAGACCAATTACTCTGGTCATTTTATTCAAAAGCAGATACCAAATTCAAAAGCTGTCTTCCACTTTGTCAAAAGATGGACGAATCAATCAAAAGCAGCCATTCACTATTCAAAAAAGCAAGCAGTCAAGCACTGTAGCAAAGGTCACTATTCATATCACTGTAGCAGTTAAAGCCACTGTTCACATCACTGTAGCAGCCGACACATCACTGTAGCAGTCACTATTCCAACCACTAATGAAGACATCTCAACAACCGCACTCAACCTGTGATCAAATGCAGATCAAATTCAAATTCAAATGCAGATTCAAGAGAAGACTCTGACTATAAATAAGTCAGTTATTTCATTGTAAATCATCGAAAGTTTTAGCGAAGAAAATCCATAAGCTTAGATCCTTCTCATTACAATTATAACCTTTCATATATTTTCAAATCCTTGTATTCCAACATTCAACCTTTCATATCCCTTTCAAATCCCTGTATCAAATCCTTATAATTCATATCTCCATTAATTCAAAGTAAGTTTTATTTAAAGTTTTATTGTTTTCAATTTGTTATTTACATTCATACTCTGATAATTCATACCATGTCCATATTCATGCATACAATTATCCTGTTAAGCCGATCCAAGTGCCAAATGGTATCAGAGCCAGTTTGGTTGTGATACGAAAAGACAATTTCAAAAATTTTGATTACTGAATACTTGTGATAATTTCATAAGTATTAATTGTTGAACTAAGGTTCTGAATATTTACTGGATTCATAAGTATTATTTGCTGCACTAGAAGGTGTGTTGGTAAGCGTGAATCCGTTGGTCAGCCTAAGTGGATTGGTGGTCCCGGTAGTGTTCCCGCATTTATAGCAAAGCAAATACTTATTGTTGACAAGAAATCATTTGGCACTTGGATCGGCTTAACAGGATAATTGTATGCATGAATATGGACATGGTATGAATTATCAGAGTATGAATGTAAATAACAAATTGAAAACAATAAAACTTTGAATAAAACTTACTTTGAATTAATGGAGATATGAATTACAAGGATTTGATACAGGGATTTGAAAGGGATATGAAAGGTTGAATGTTGGAATACAAGGATTTGAAAATATATGAAAGGTTATAATTGTAATGAGAAGGATCTAAGCTTATGGATTTTCTTCGCTAAAACTTTCGATGTTTTACAATGAAATAAACTGACTTATTTATAGTCAGAGTCTTCTCTTGAATCTGCATTTGAATTTGAATTTGATCTGAATTTGATCACAGGTTGAGTGCGGTTGTTGAAATGTCTCTATTAGTTGTTGGAATAGTGACTGCTACAGTGATGTGTCGGCTGCTACAGTGATTTGAACAGTGACTTCGACTGCTACAGTGATATGAATAGTGACCTTTGCTACACTGCTTGGCTGCTTGCTTTTTTGAATAGTGAATGGCTGCTTTTGAATGATTCGTCCATCTTTTGACAAAGTGGAAGACAGCTTTTGAATTTGGTACCTGCTTTTGAATAAAATGACCAAAGTAGTTGGTCTGTTTTATCAAAATTATTGAGTACTCGTTTCACCGAGAAACTTCTGACTCAAAATTTTAATAAATCTATCTGATGAGAGGAATTTTGAATTTTTCTTCTTTTCCTTTTGTTTTTCTCTTTTTTCTTTTTCTTTTTCTCTTTTTTTCTTTTCTTTTGAATTTTTCTTTTTCTTTTCTTTCTTTTTCTTTTTCTCCTTTTTTCTTTTCTTTTGAATTTTTCTTTTTTCTTTTCTTTTCTTTTTTCTTTTCTTTTGAATTTTCAGAAGATAGTCATAAGTCAAATGGGTCTTGACTACAAGGACCACCAAAAGGATCGAATTCTGATTTTGAGCTTCCTGATGAAATATCTTCAGCTTCAGAATTCATCTTTCAGAATTTACAGAATTGAAGATATTCTTTGAATGTTTCTGGGTCTTTCTCCATTATTTGAAATACTTCAATCTGTTCTTTAGAGAGGGAACAGACATTAGCTTCTTTCTTCTTTTTATTCTTGCTGGTTGATGAATCATTGCTGGCTGATTTTTCCCATTGAGGTTTTTCACCAGTGGCAATAAAAGTTTTGACAACTTGAAGGTTGCAATATTTTGTAGAGTAATTTGTCCACCATTTAACTTTGAATTCTCTAAGAATAGAGAGGGGATTTGGAAGCGGGAAAAATTGTTTGAAGGCAAAGCTCCAACAAATTATCCAAGGGACTTTGAATTCGGAGAAAAATTGAATATCTGTGAGAGATCTTTCAACAGGGGTTTTTGAGTTTTTTGTAGTATAACATGAGTAGGCTTCCATGACATCTGGAGGGAGAATGGAGGGTATAGGTCCAAAATCCATCCACCATTCTAAGAACCAGATAGGAAAAGCGGTTTTTATGAAATCTGGATGAAAGGTAAAGAACCATGAATGATCGAATGGTCTAAAAAGAAGGTTCTTAACCAAGCCATTTTGTAATCAGGATAATTATATCCTCTGGGATTATAAGGAGTAGAAAAATGTTTTTCATTGAATGGAAAGGTCCATTCATCAGATTTGAAAACTCTTTTGATAATGCATTTTGAATATGAAATACGATCTGGATTTGTAGGGTCAGAAGTATGAACCAATTCAATAGATCCAGAGTCGACAAGTATGAATTCATAGAAATTTTGAGTTTTTAAAGGATTGTCAGGATACCATTGACATCCTTTAGGAAAATACTTTGAAATAATACCCTTTAAAGTAACTAGATCTGGAGCATTATGATATCTAGTGAGGGTTATGTTTTGAGTATTGGGTTTGGTAATATAGGTTTTTGATGGTGAGTTTCTGGAGGTACTTGAACTGGGTATTTGAGTAGGAGTTGTGGGTGCTTTAACAGCTTGAGAATAAGAAGGAGAAGGTAAACTTGGAAAATCAGAAAGGGCTTGAAATTGGTTGACATTAACCAAGGATTTTGAATAGCTTTGAGAAGTTTGGGGTCTGAGTTTGCTCATGGTTTTCTGTAGGATAAATTCTCGAGTTTGGATAACAGGTAAGGGTAATGAATCATCATCTCCTTTGATGTCCTTTATATAGACATGAAATAGTATTTTTGAAAATTTTTCTTTTATGCAATAAATAATTTGCTTTATGAATGTATGAGATGCATGATTAGTTTGAATTCTTTGTATAAGAATACTACTATACCTGCTATTAAAGTCATAGGACCTTGAAGCCTTAGGTATAGGTATTTTTAAACAAAAATTTGAATTATCCTGAACCTTTATCTTTTTAATGAGATTAGTATGAATATCAGACTCAATGTAAATAATAGAGGGATCAGAATAAAGGAATGTGAAAACTTTTTTGTATTTGTCTTCTTCTCTGATCTGTGTCTGCCAAAAGCCAGACTTAAGATCGAATTTTGAAAAAATGCATGCTTTATGCAATCTTTTGATCAGATCTCTTTTATTAGGAATAGGATATCTAATCCATTCCAGAACATCATTGAGTGGTTTGTAATTAATGACGAGTCTGGGGACTCCTCTTTCTTTCTCTGCTTGATTATTAACATAAAAGGCAGGACAACTCCAAGGTGACTTAGAGGGTCTTATGAGCCTTTTGGAAAGAAGGGATTTGATTTCATCTTTGCAGATGTTGAGAAGATCATGATTCATTTGAATAGGTCTTGCTTTTGTTATTATAGATTTTTCATTGAAACCAGTAATATAAGGTAAAGAAACAATATGCTTTTTTCTTTCCCAGAAAGCATTGGGAAGATCAGAGCATACTTCTTTTTTCAAAACATTTTCGAAATCTAAAATTCTGTTTTGAATATCCTTTTTAAGAAGTTCATTTTCAATACGAAAGTAAGAAACTTCTTCTTTGAGAAAATCTATATGAGATTTTTTGAATTCAATAGCATTAATATGAGAAATATAGTAATTTTGAAGAAGAGATACTTCTCTTTCCTTAATAGGATTAACAAATTTGAAATGAATGTCTTTTCCCATGATATTGGTAGTAATACCAGTACCATCAACTTTGAAAGGATAAATAATAGTCAAGAAGGGGTTACCCAAAATAATATCTTGACTTAAATTTTTGACAAGTATGAAATTGGTTTTGAAACAATAACCATCATTGCAAATGAAAGCTTTTGAAAGTTTGTATTTAATATGAAGAGGAGTAGCATTAGCTGCCACAAGCCTTTCATTTGTTTTTTCATAATAAATTGAAGGAATAAGACCTTCTCTTATGCAATTCTGATCAGCTCCACTATCTATAAGACAGGAAGCACTGATCTGAAAGTCATCAATAATTAAATTTATTATTGAATACCATTTTTGAAAAGCTATGTGTTCGATACTTTGAATAGCTTCATTATCTGAAGTACTCAATGTAGTATCTATCACTTGGTTTTTTGAAGAGCTTTCAGGAGTAGGAATATCAAAAATACTTTTGAAAATAGATAATTTGGTTTCTAAATCCAAATCTTTGGAATGAAGATTATTAATCTCAGAATAGAGATTTTGAATTTCAGCTTTCAGAGTATTAATCTCTCGCTGAAGATCATTAATAGTAATATCTGTTGTGATTAAAGAAGAGGAAGGAGCTTTGTTGAAAAGCTTTGAAATACTGAATGGTTCAATGATTATAGGAGGTTTTTCTTTATTAGGAGGATGATCGTTAAGAACAATGTTCCTTAATCTAAGAAGATATTTCTGTTTTTCTTCTAGAT
Organism: Pogostemon cablin; assembly: GCA_023678885.1. Taxonomy (NCBI): domain Eukaryota; kingdom Viridiplantae; phylum Streptophyta; class Magnoliopsida; order Lamiales; family Lamiaceae; genus Pogostemon; species Pogostemon cablin. Next base: position 106,004 of record JAHCLQ010000770.1, read on the forward strand.
CTGGAACTTTATCAATAAGATCGAACAAGAGTTCTTGTTCGGTATTGTCTTTTGAAATGACATTAATATTTAATGAACAGAATCCTTGACAAGAGGACTTGTCTATTTCAGATTCTGAGCTTGTGAAAACTTCTTCTAAATCAGAACTTGAATTAGAATCATTTGAATATTCATTTTGAGAATTACCATCAGAAATTAATAATGAAGAAATCTTGTCTCTCAGGATTTCATCATCATGAAATATTTCATTAATCTTATTTTGTAAAGAGCATTCATTAGCTTTATGACCTTTTTTGTGACATTTGAAACAAGTAAATTGAGAATTGTCAAATTTCTTTTTAAAAGTTTTTCTTTTTGAAAATTTAGGCCTTTTGTAAAATTTTTCTTTGAAATCATTTTTATAACGTTTTTTAGGAAAATGCTTTGTTTTTAATCTAGAAGAAGGAGCTTGAATCTTTTGTAATCCAAAAGCTTCGCAGAATGAACCAACCTCCTTACGGTATCTATTCTTTTCAGATCCGTACTTAGATTGTATTTTCAATTCTGAACACAAAGCTAGTCCTTCTTTTTTGACAAAAGCAAATAATTGACCATATGTAATTGTTTCAAAATGAATGTCACTTTGACCAGTAGCTTCCTTAAGCTTTTGATGAATTCTTTCACCGAAAAGTTTAGGAAGTCCAGCTATGAATCTTTCTTTCCAAAATGAAGCATTGCAATCATTTCTTTTTAATATATGAGTAAGGAAAACATCTTTGTACCATCTATAATCAGATAATGTAGGGCATCTGATATTAGATAATACAACTTGTGTTGAATCAAGTTCTTCTTTAGGATTACCAATGAAATACATGCTAATAGTAAGTATCAACATGTCACAAGACATCGTTTTTGTTATTAATAGTTCCATCGGGTTCTTCAACCTCAATGGTATGTTGAAGAATGTTTTGTTTGTCGGTGAGAGTAAGGGAGTTATCCCACCAGTTTTTTAGCTGACCAGTGAAGCCAGTAATAATGAGAGCGGCGGCGCTCTCTTCTCTTTGATTCTGGGCTTTATAAGCAACTCTAGCCATGCCCATTTCTTGAAGAGTATTAAGGATTTCATATTCTGATTTGCCATCTATGTTCCATTCATGGATAGATTGGCCATCGTATTTGGCATTGTTTTTGAAATGAGCTCTTTCTTCGAATAGAATATCCGGAGGGGAATATCTATTATTATAAAAGGCTTTTGTTCCAGATTGAAAGCGGATTTTATTAATCTCATTATTATCAGATTCTGATTCATACGAGATTTTTGATGAAATCTTTTTGTCTTTGTCTAAACAATTAATGTTTGGAACATGAGGAGTAGTGGCTTTTGAAGAAATTGAAGCTTCATTGTTTTGGGAAGATGAAGTTTCAACGAGCTTTTTTGAAATTCTATCAATGAGGCTAGAACTTGCAGGGAGTTGCAAATTCTTTTCAATATTAGTAGGAAGGCTTCTTGGAATAAAATGAGGAGTAGAAATACTATTTGGAAATTTGGAATCAAAGGGTTTTGAATCTAATTTCACCGATAGGCTATCCACCTGTTCTGCAATAGTATGAAGAATTTGATTTGAAAAATTATTTTGTTCAATAACCTTTTTGACATCCTTAGCAACATCTCCCTCTCCTGTTCGAAAAGGGGTAGCTGGGATTTTACCTTTTTCTAAAGAAATCTTTATATTTTGTAAAGGAGGATGAACAGAGGAAACAGTAAAACCATTGTCAAGTTCCCATTTTTTGTAAATACTTTTTTGAACATTAATCTGATTTAAAGAATGAACTTCATCAGAAATGTTACAAATATTGTTTATTTTGCAATAAGTGTCAAACCAATTCAAAAGAGAAATGTTTGACCTGTATTTGTTTTGAAGTTCTTCTTTCCAAATATCATTTAATTTTATTCGAAATTCTTTGTCAAATTTTAAAAACCAATCTTTTCTAATTGTTTCATCACTGAAACTCTTATAAAGATATTTGAAATTTGGAGTAAAGTTTTCAGAGAAAATCATTGAAATACAATTTTCCATTTGAAAATCAGTAGGAGAACTTGCAGTAGGGGAACCTGGGTTAACAGATTCTTGATAAGAAGGAATTGGGGTTTTGAAATTGACTTTGAAGATTTGATAACCAGAGTTATCTGAAAAAGAGGCTCTGGAATTGATTTCTTGAATCCTGATGTTGGGAACAACATCATTCTGTCTCATAGAGTTGAATCTGAGGAGTATTCTTCCTTCAGAGTCTTCTTCTATTTCGGAGACTTCGTGTCTTTCAATTCCTCTTGGTATTTGAGGATTATTGATTATGAATTCATTGGGAATGGTTATTTCATTCCACTTGAGTCTTTTGGGGACAAAGTAATTAGAGTTGTTTGCTTCTATTTGAAGCATAACAGTTTCTTCTTTGGAAGTAGGATGCATAATGAATTTTGGATTGAGTTGTGAAGACATAACGCGAAAATAAACACGATATATAACAGCAAAATTTTTGCAAAGATTTTTGAATTCATTGCTCTGTAAATGAATATCAAGAATTAATGAATCTAGTAATAAAGGATCAGTAATATCAATTGAAAAATCAGGAGCACAATTGAAATAAATAGGACCATTGCAAATATTTGTTTGAATCATGGCGAGTACAGAAGATTTGTATCTTTTTAACCTGTTGTCCCTTAAAGCAAGGTATACAGGAGTATCAATGCCGTTTCGATGCATATTTCTTCATTTTGATGTTCATTTTATCGTTACGATCAACATTTCCTTATATTCGATACATATTTTCATCATTTTTATGCTCGTTTTCTCATTATGATTAACATTTTCTTTGTTTCGATGCATATTTCCTTCATTTTGATGCACATTTTCTCGTTACGATCAATATTTCCTTCATTTATATGCTCGTTTTCTCGTTGTGATCAACATTTCCTTCTTTTCGATTCATATTTCAATCATTTTGATGCTCATTTTCTCAATATGATCAATATTTTTTCGTTTCGATACATATTTCTATCATTTTGATGCATATTTTTTCGTTACGATCAACATTTCTTTCGTTTCGATGCATATTTTCATCATTTTGATGCTCGTTTTCTCGTTATGATCAACATTTCCTTCTTTTCGGTGCATATTTCCATTATTTTGTTGCTCGTTTTCTCATTACGATCAACATTTCCTTCTTTTCGATGCATATTTCCATTATTTTGATGCTCTTTTCTCTATATGATCAATATTTTTTTTCGTTTCGATGCATATTTCTTCATTTTGATGCTCATTTTCTCGTTACGATCAACATTTCCTTGGTTTCGATACATATTATCATCATTTTTATGCTCGTTTTCTCATTATAATTAACATTTTCTTTGTTTCGTTGCATATTTCCTTCATTTTGATGCGTATTTTCTCGTTACGATCAATATTTCCTTCGTTTAGACGCACGTTTTCTCGTTACGATCAACATTTCCTTCTTTTCGATGCATATTTCTATTATTTTGATGCTCATTTTCTCGATATGATCAACATTTTCTTCGTTTCGATGCATATTTCCATCATTTTGATGCATATTTTCTCGTTACGATCAACATTTCCTTCGTTTCGATGCATATTTTCATCATTTTGATGCTCGTTTTCTCATTATGATCAACATTTCCTTCTTTTCGGTGCATATTTACATTATTTTGATGCTCATTTTCTCGATATGATCAACATTTTCTTCGTTTTGATGCATATTTCCATCATTTTGATGCATATTTTCTCGTTACGATCAACATTTCCTTCGTTTCGATGCATATTTACATCATTTTGATGCTCGTTTTCTCGTTATGATCAACATTTCCTTCTTTTCGATGCATATTTCCATTATTTTGGTGCTCTTTTCTCTATATGATCAATATTTTTTTCGTTTCGATGCATATTTCTTCATTTTGATACTCATTTTCTCGTTACGATCAATATTTCCTTGGTTTCGATACATATTATCATCATTTTTATGCTCGTTTTCTCATTATGATTAATATTTTCTTTGTTTCGATGCATATTTCCTTCATTTTGATGCGTATTTTCTCGTTACGATCAACATTTCCTTCTTTTCGATGCATATTTCCATTATTTAGATGCTCATTTTCTCGATATGATCAACATTTTCTTCGTTTCGATGCATATTTCCATCATTTTGATGCATATTTTCTCGTTACGATCAACATTTCCTTCTTTCGATGCATATTTTCATCATTTTGATGCTCTTTTTCTCATTATGATCAACATTTCCTTCTTTTCGATGCATATTTCCATTATTTTGATGCTCGTTTTCTCGTTACGATCAACATTTCCTTCTTTTCGATGCATATTTCCATTATTTTGATGCTCATTTTCTCGAAATGATCAATATTTTCTTCGTATCGATGCATATTTCTTCATTTTGATGCTCATTTTATCGTTACGATCAACATTTCCTTAAATTCGATACATATTTTCATCATTTTTATGCTCGTTTTCTCGTTATGATTAACATTTTCTTTGTTTCGATACATATTTCCTTCATTTTGATGAATATTTCAATCATTTAGATGCTCATTTTCTCGATATGATCAACATTTTCTTCGTTTCGATGCATATTTCCATCATTTTAATGCATATTTTCTCGTTACGATCAACATTTCCTTCGTTTTGATGCATATTTTCATCATTTTGATGCTCGTTTTCTCGTTATGATCAACATTTCCTTCTTTTCGATGCATATTTCCTTCATTTTGATGCTCATTTTCTCATGACGATCAACATTTCCCTAGTTTCGATGCATATTTCCATCATTTTGATGCTCATTTTCTCGATATGATCAACATTTTCTTTGTTTCGATGCATATTTCTTCGTTTTGATGCTCATTTTCTCGTTACAATTAACATTTCCTTCGTTTCGATGCATATTTCTTCGTTTTGATGCTCATTTTCTCGTTACAAATAACACTTTCTTCGCTTCGATGCATATTTACATCATTTAGATGCTCGTTTTCTCGTTACGATCAACATTTCCCATTGTTTCAATGCATATTTTCATAATTTTGACGCTTGTTTTCTCGTTATGATCAATATTTCCTTCTTTTCCATGCATATTCCCATTATTTTGATGCTCGTTTTCTCGTTACGATCAACATTTCTTTCTTTTCGATGCACATTTCCATTATTTTGATGCTCATTTTCTCGATTTGATCAACATTTTCTTCGTTTCGATGCATATTTCCATCATTTTGATGCATATTTTCTCGTTACGATCAACATTTCCTTCGTTTCGATCAATATTTTCATCATTTTGATGCTCGTTTTCTCGTTATGATCAACATTTCCTTCTTTTCGATGCATATTTCCGTTATTTTGATGCTCGTTTTCTCGTTACGATCAACATTTCTTTCTTTTCGATGCATATTTCCATTATTTTGATGCTCTTTTCTCTATATGATCAATATTTTTTTCGTTTCGATGCATATTTCTTTATTTTGATGCTCATTTTCTTGATATGATCAATATTTTCTTCGTTGCGATGCATATTTCTTCATTTTGGTGCTCATTTTCTCGTTACGATCAACATTTCCTTCTTTTCGATACATATTTTCATCATTTTTATGCTCATTTTCTCATTATGATTAACATTTTCTTTGTTTCGATGCATATTCCCTTCATTTTGATGCACATTTTCTCGTTACGGTCAATACTTCCTTCATTTAGATGGTCGTTTTCTCGTTATGATCAACATTTCCTTCTTTTCGATGCATATTTCAATCATTTTGATGCTCATTTTCTCAATATGATCAATATTTTCTTCGTTTCGATGCATATTTCCATCATTTTGATGCATGTTTTCTCGTTACGATCAACATTTCCTTTGTTTCGATGCATATTTTCATCATTTTGATGCTCGTTTTCTCGTTATGATCAACATTTCCTTCTTTTCGATGCATATTTCCATTATTTTGATGCTCGCTTTCTTGTTACGATCATCATTTCCTTCTTTTCGATGCATATTTACATTATTTTGATGCTCATTTTCTCGATATGATCAATATTTTCTTCGTTTCGATGCATATTTCTTAATTTTGATGCTCATTTTCTCGTTACGATCAATATTTTCTTCATTTCGATACATATTTCCATCATTTTTATGCCCGTTTTCTCATTACGATCAACATTTCCCTTTTTCGATGCATATTTCCTTCATTTTGATGCTCATTTTCTCGTTACAATCAACATTTCCTTCTTTTCGATGCATATTTCCATTATTTTGATGCTCGTTTTCTCGTTACGATCAACATTTCCTTCGTTTCGATGCATATTTTCATCATTTTGATGCTCGTTTTCTCGTTATGATCAACATTTCCTTCTTTTCGATGCATATTTCCATTATTTTGATGCTCGTTTTCTCGTTACGATCAACAGTTCCTTCTTTTCGATGCATATTTCTTCATTTTGATGCACATTTTCTCGTAACGATCAACATTTCTTTCATTTTGATACACATTTTCATCATTTTTATGCTCGTTTTCTCATTATGATTAATATTTTCTTTGTTTCGATGCTTATTTCCTTTATTTTGATGCATATTTTCTCGTTACGATCAATATTTCCTTCATTAAGATGCTCGTTTTCTCGTTATGATCAACATTTCCTTATTTTCGATGCATATTTCAATCATTTTGATGCTCATTTTATCAATATGATCAATATTTCTTCGTTTCGATGCATATTTCCATCATTTTGATGCATATTTTCTCGTTACGATCAATATTTCCTTCGTTTCGATGCATATTTTCATCATTTTGATGCTCGTTTTCTCGTTATGATCAACATTTCCTTCTTTTCGATGCATATTTCCATTATTTTGATGCTCGTTTTCTCGTTACGATCAACATTTCCTTCTTTTCGATGCATATTTCCTTCGTTTTGATGCTCATTTTCTCATGACGATCAACATTTCCCTAGTTTCGATGCATATTTCCAATATTTTGATACTCGTTTTCTCGTTACGATCAACATTTCCTTCTTTTCGATGCATATTTCCATTATTTTGATGCTCATTTTCTCGATATGATCAATATCTTCTCCGTTTCGATGCATATTTCTTCATTTTGATGCTCATTTTCTCGTTACGATCAACATTTCCTTCGTTTCGATACATATTTTCATCATTTTTATGCTCGTTTTCTCATTATGATTAGTATTTTCTTTGTTTCGAAGCATATTTCCTTCATTTTGATGCACATTTTCTCGTTACGATCAATATTTCCTTCATTTAGATGCTCGTTTTCTCGTTATGATCAACATTTCCTTCTTTTCGATGCATGTTTCAATCATTTTGATGCTCATTTTCTCAATATGATCTATATTTCTTCGTTTCGATGCATATTTCCATCATTTTGATGCATATTTTCTCGTTACGATAACATTTCCTTCGTTTCGATGCATATTTTAATCATTTTGATGCTCGTTTTCTCGTTATGATCAACATTTCCTTCTTTTCGATGCATATTTCCTTCATTTTGATGCTCATTTTCCCATGACGATCAACATTTCCCTAGTTTCGATGCATATTTCCATCATTTTGATGCTCATTTTCTCGATATGATCAACATTTTCTTTGTTTCGATTCATACTTCTTCGTTTTGATGATCATTTTCTCGTTACAATTAACATTTCTTCGTTTCGATGAATATTTCCATCATTTTGATGCATATTTTCTAGTTACGATCAACATTTCCTTCGTTTCGATGTATATTTTCATCATTTTGATGCTTGTTTTCTCGTTATGATAAACATTTCCTTCTTTTCGATGCATATTTCCATTATTTTGACGCTCGTTTTCTCGTTACGATCAACATTTCCTTCTTTTCGATGCATATTTCCATTATTTTGATGCTCATTTTCTCGATATTATCAACATTTTATTTTTTTCGATGCATATTTCCATCATTTTGATGCATATTTTCTCGTTATGATCAACATTTCCTTCGTTTCGATGCATATTTTCATCATTTTGATGCTCGTTTTCTCGTTATGATCAACATTTCCTTCTTTTCGATGCATATTTCCATTATTTTGATGCTCGTTTTCTCGTTACGGTAAACATTTCCTTCTTTTCGATGCATATTTCCATTATTTTGATGCTCATTTTCTCGATATGATCAACATTTTCTTCGTTTCGATGCATATTTCTATCATTTTGATGCATATTTTCTCGTTACGATCAACATTTCCTTCGTTTCGATGCATATTTTCATCATTTTGATGCTCGTTTTCACGTTATGATCAACATTTCCTTCTTTTCGATGCATATTTCCATTATTTTGATGCTCGTTTTCTCGTTACGATCAACATTTCCTTCTTTTCGATGCATATTTCTTCATTTTGATGCACATTTTCTCGTAACGATCAACATTTCTTTCATTTTGATACATATTTTCATCATTTTTATGCTCGTTTTCTCATTATGATTAACATTTTCTTTGTTTCGATGCATATTTCCTTCATTTTGATGCATATTTTCTCGTTATGATCAATATTTCCTTCATTTAGATGCTCGTTTTCTCGTTATGATCAACATTTCCTTCTTTTCAATGCATATTTCAATAATTTTGATGTTTATTTTCTCGATATGATCAATATTTTCTTCGTTTAGATGCATATTTCCATCATTTTGATGCATATTTTCTCATTACGATCAACATTTCCTTCGTTTCGATGCATATTTCTTCATTTTGATGCTCGTTTTCTCGTTATGATCAACATTTCCTTCTTTTCGATGCATATTTCCTTCATTTTGATGCTTATTTTCTCATGACGATCAACATTTCCCTTGTTTCGATGCATATTTCCATCATTTTGTTGCTCATTTTCTCGATATGATCAATATTTTATTCGTTTCGATGCATATTTCTTCATTTTGATGCTCATTTTCTAGTTACAATCAATATTTCCTTCGTTTTGATACATATTTCTTCGTTTTGATGCTCATTTTCTCGTTACAATCAATATTTCTTTCGTTTTGAGGCATATTTTCTTCATTTAGATGCTCGTTTTCTCGTTATTGTCAATATTTCCTTCTTTTCGATGCTTATTTCAATCATTTTGATGCTCATTTTCTCGGTATGATCAACATTTTCTATGTTTCGATGCATGTTTCCATCATTTTAATGCATATTTTCTCGTTACGATCAACATTTCCTTCGTTTCGATGCATATTTTCATCATTTTGATGCTAGTTTTCTCGTTATGATCAACATTTCCTTCTTTTCGATGCATATTTACTTCATTTTGATGCTCATTTCTCATGACGATCAACATTTCCCTAGTTTCGATGCATATTTCCATCATTTTGATGCTATTTTCTCCGTATGATCAACATTTTCTTTGTTTTAATGCATATTTCTTCGTTTTGATGCTCATTTTCACGTTACAATTAACATTTCCTTCATTTCGATGCATATTTCTTCGTTTTGATGCTCATTTTCTCGTTACAATCAACATTTTCTTCGTTTCGATGCATATTTCCATTATTTAGATTCTCGTTTTCTCGTTACGATCAACATTTCCCATTGTTTCGATGCATATTTTCATCATTTTGATGCTCATTTTCTCGATACGATCAACATTTTCTTCGTTTCGATGCATATTTCCATCATTTTGATGCATATTTTCTCGTTACGATCAATATTCCTTCGTTTCGATGCATATTTTTATCAATTTAATGCTCGTTTTCTCGTTATGATCAACATTTCCTTCTTTTCGATGCATATTTCCATTATTTTGATGCTCGTTTTCTCGTTATGATCAACATTTCCTTCTTTTCGATGCATATTTCCATTATTTTGATGCTCATTTTCTCGATATGATCAATATTTTCTTTGTTTCGATGCATATTTCTTCATTTTGATGATCATTTTCTCATTACGATCAACATTTCCTTCGTTTCGATACATATTTTCATCATTTTTATGCTCGTTTTCTCATTATGATTAACATTTTCTTTGTTTCGATGCATATTTCCTTCATTTTGATGCATATTTTCTCGTTACGATAAATACTTCATTCATTTATATGCTCGTTTTCTCGTTATGATCAATATTTCCTTCTTTTTGATTCATATTTCAATCATTTTGATGCTCATTTTCTCAATATGATCAATATTTTCTTCGTTTCGATGCATATTTCCATCATTTTGATGCATATTTTCTCGTTACGATCAACATTTCCTTCGTTTCGATGCATAATTTCATCATTTTGATGCTCGTTTTCTCGTTATGATCAACATTTATTTTCGATGCATATTTCCATTATTTTGATGCTCGTTTTCTCGTTACGATCAACATTTCCTTCTTTTCGATGCATATTTCCATTATTTTGATGCTTATTTTCTAGATATGATCAATATTTTCTTCGTTTCGATGCATATTTCTTCATTTTGATGCTCATTTTATCGTTACGATCAACATTTCCTTCGTTTCGATACATGTTTTCATCATTTTTATGCTCGTTTTCTCATTATGATTAACATTTTCTTTGTTTCGATGCATATTTCCTTCATTTTGAGGCACATTTTCTCGTTACGATCAATATTTCCTTCATTTAGATGCTCGTTTTCTCGTTATGATCAACATTTCCTTCTTTTCGATTCATATTTCAATCATTTTGATGCTCATTTTCTCAATATGATCAATATTTTCTTCGTTTCGATGCATATTTCCATCATTTTGATGCATATTTTCTCGTTACGATCAACATTTCCTTCGTTTCGATGCATAATTTCATCATTTTGATGCTCGTTTTCTCGTTATGATCAACATTTACTTCTTTTCGATGCATATTTCCATTATTTTGATGCTCGTTTTCTCGTTATGATCAACATTTCCTTCTTTTCGATGTATATTTCTTCATTTTGATGCACATTTTCTCGTAACGATCAACATTTCTTTCATTTTGATACATATTTTCATCATTTTTATGCTCGTTTTCTCATTATGATTAACATTTTCTTTGTTTCTATGCATATTTCCTTCATTTTGATGCATATTTTCTCGTTACGATCAATATTTCCTTCATTTAGATGCTCGTTTTCTCGTTATGATCAACATTTCCTTCTTTTCAATGCATATATCAATAATTTGATGCTTATTTTCTCGATATGATCAATATTTTCTTCGTTTTGATGCATATTTCCATCATTTTGATGCATATTTTCTCGTTACGATCAATATTTCCTTCGTTTCGATGCATATTTTCTTCATTTTGGTGCTCGTTTTCTCGTTATGATCAACATTTCCTTCTTTTCGATGCATATTTCCTTCATTTTGATGCTCATTTTCTCATGACGATCAACATTTCCCTAGTTTCGATGCATATTTCCATCATTTTGTTGCTCATTTTCTCGATATGATCAATATTTTATTCGTTTTGATGCATATTTCTTCATTTTGATGCTCATTTTCTAGTTACAATCAATATTTCCTTCGTTTTGATACATATTTCTTCGTTTTGATGCTCATTTTCTCGTTACAATCAATATTTCCTTATGATTGAAATATGCATCGAAAAGAAGGAAATGTTGATCATAACGATAAAACAAGCATCTAAATGAAAGAAATATTGATCGTAACGAGAAAATGTGCATCAAAATGAAGGAAATATGCATCGAAACAAAGAAAATGTAATTATAATGACAAAAAGAGCATAAAAATGATGAAAATATGTATCGAAACGAAGGAAATATTGATCGTAACGAGAAAATGAGCATCAAAATGAAGAAATATGCATCGAAACGAAGAAAATATTGATCATATCGAGAAAAGAGCACCAAAATAATGGAAATATGCATCGAAAAGAAGGAAATGTTGATCATAACGAGAAAAAGAGCATCAAAATCATGAAAATATGCATCGAAACGAAGGAAATGTTGATCGTAACGAGAAAATATGCATCAAAATGATGGAAATATGCATCGAAACGAAGAAAATGTTGATCATATCGAGAAAATGTGCATCAAAATAATGGAAATATGTATCGAAAAGAAGGAAATGTTAACAAGAAAACAAGCATCAAAATAATGGAAATATGCATCGAAAAGAAGAAAATGTTGATCATAACGAGAAAACGAGCATCAAAATTATGAAAATATGCATCGAAACGAAGGAAATGTTGATCGTAACGAGAAAATATGCATCAAAATGATGGAAATATGCATCGAAACGAAGAAAATATTGATCATATTGAGAAAATGAGCATCAAAATGATGGAAATATGCATCGAAAAGAAGGAAATGTTGATCATAACGAGAAAAAGAGCATCAAAATCATGAAAATATGCATCGAAATGAAGGAAATGTTGATCGTAACGAGAAAATATGCATCAAAATGATGGAAATATGCATCGAAACGAAGAAAATGTTGATCATATCGAGAAAATGTGCATCAAAATAATGGAAATATGTATCGAAAAGAAGGAAATGTTGATCGTAACAAGAAAACAAGCATCAAAATAATGGAAATATGCATCGAAAAGAAGGAAATGTTGATCATAACGAGAAAACGAGCATCAAAATTATGAAAATATGCATCGAAACGAAGGAAATGTTGATCGTAACGAGAAAATATGCATCAAAATGATGGAAATATGCATCGAAACGAAGAAAATATTGATCATATTGAGAAAATGAGCATCAAAATGATTGAAATATGCATCGAAAAGAAGGAAATGTTGATCATAACGAGAAAACGAGCATCAAAATTATGAAAATATGCATCAAAACGAAGGAAATGTTGATCGTAACGAGAAAATATGCATCAAAATGATGGAAATATGCATCGAAACGAAGAAAATATTGATCATATTGAGAAAATGAGCATCAAAATGATTGAAATATGGATCGAAAAGAAGGAAATGTTGATCATAACGAGAAAACGAGCATCTAAATGAAAGAAATATTGATCGTAACGAGAAAATGTGCATCAAAATGAAGGAAATATGCATCGAAATAAAGAAAATGTTAATCATAATGAGAAAACGATCATAAAAATGATGAAAATATGTATCGAAACGAAGAAAATGTTGATCGTAATGAGAAAATGAGCTTCAAAATGAAGAAATATGCATCGAAACGAAGAAAATATTGATCATATCGAGAAAATGAGCTTCAAAATAATGGAAATATGCATCGAAAAGAAGGAAATGTTGATCGTAATGAGAAAACGAGCATTAAAATAATGGAAATATGCATCGAAAAGAAGGAAATGTTGATCATAATGAGAAAACGAGCATCAAAATGATGAAAATATGCATCGAAACGAAGGAAATGTTGATAGTAACGAGAAAATATGCATCAAAATGATGGAAATATGCATCGAAACGAAAAAATATTGATCATATTGAGTAAATGAGCATCAAAATGATTGAAATATGCATCGAAAAGAAGGAAATGTTGATCATAACGAGAAAACTAGTATCTAAACGAAGGAAATATTGATCGTAACGAGAAAATATGCATAAAAATGAAGGAAATATGCATCGAAAAAAGAAAATGTTAATCATAATGAGAAAATGAGCGTAAAAATGATGAAAATATGTATCGAAACGAAGAAAATATTGATCGTAACGAGAAAATGAGCATCAAAATGAAGAAATATGCATCGAAACGAAGAAAATACTGATCATATCGAGAAAATGAGCATCAAAATAATGGAAATATGCATCGAAAAGAAGGAAATATTGATCGTAACGAGAAAGCGAGCATCAAAATAACGGAAATATGCATCGAAAAGAAGAAATGTTAATCATAACGAGAAAACGAGCATCAAAATGATGAAAATATGTATCGAAACGAAGGAAATGTTATCGTAACGAGAAAATATGCATCAAATTGATGGAAATATGCATCGAAACGAAATAAATGTTAATTGTAACGAGAAAATGAGCATCAAAACGAAGAAATATGAATCGAAACAAAGAAAATGTTGAACATATCAAGAAAATGAGCATCAAAATGATGGAAATATGCATCGAAACGAAGAAAATGTTGATCATATCCAGAAAATGAGCATCAAAATAATGGAAATATGCATCGAAAAGAAGGAAATGTTGATCGTAACAAGAAAAAGAGAATCAAAATAATGGAAATATGCATCGAAAAGAAGGAAATGTTGATCATAACGAGAAAACGAGCCTCAAAATGATGAAAATATGCATCGAAACGAAGGAAATGTTGATCGTAACGAGAAAATATGCATCAAATTGATGGAAATATGCATCGAAACGAAAGAAATGTTAATTGTAACGAGAAAATGAGCATCAAAACGAAGAAATATGAATCGAAACAAAGAAAATGTTGAACATATCAAGAAAATGAGCATCGAAACTAGGGAAATGTTGATCGTCGTGAGAAAATGAGCATCAAAATGAAGGAAATATGCATCGAAAAGAAGGAAATGTTTATCATAACGAAAAAATGAGCATCAAAATGATGAAAATATGCATCGAAACGAAGGAAATGTTGATCGTTACGATCAATATTTCCTTCATTTAGATGCTCGTTTTCTCGTTATGATCAACATTTCCTTCTTATCGATTCATATTTCAATCATTTTGATGCTCATTTTCTCAATATGATAAATATTTTCTTCGTTTCGATGCATATTTCCATCATTTTGATGCATATTTTCTCGTTACGATCAACATTTCCTTCGTTTCGATGCATATTTTCATCATTTTGATACTCGTTTTCTCGTTATGATCAACATTTCCTTCTTTTCGATGCATATTTCCATTATTTTGATGCTCGTTTTCTCGTTACGATCAACATTTCCTTCTTTTCGATGCATATTTCTTCATTTTGATGCACATTTTCTCGTAACGATCAACATTTCTTTCATTTTGATACATATTTTCATCATTTTTATGCTCTTTTTCTCATTATGATTAACATTTTCTTTGTTTCGATGCATATTTCCTTCATTTTGATGCATATTTTCTCGTTACGATCAATATTTCCTTCATTTAGATGCTCGTTTTCTCGTTATGATCAACATTTCCTTCTTTTCAATGCATATTTCAATAATTTTGATGCTTATTTTCTCGATATGATCAATATTTTCTTCGTTTCGATGCATATTTCCATCATTTTGATGCATATTTTCTCGTTACGATCAACATTTCCTTCGTTTCGATGCATATTTTCTTCATTTTGATGCTCGTTTTCTCGTTATGATCAACATTTCCTTCTTTTCGATGCATATTTCCTTCATTTTGATGCTTATTTTCTCATGACTATCAACATTTCCCTTGTTTCGATGCATATTTCTATCATTTTGTTGCTCATTTTCTCGATATGATCAATATTTTATTCGTTTCGATGCATATTTCTTCATTTTGATGCTCATTTTCTAGTTACAATCAATATTTCCTTCGTTTTGATACATATTTCTTCGTTTTGATGCTCATTTTCTCGTTACAATCAATATTTCTTTCGTTTTGAGGCATATTTTCTTCATTTAGATGCTCGTTTTCTCGTTATTGTCATATTTCCTTCTTTTCGATGCATATTTCAATCATTTTGATGCTCATTTTCTCGGTATGATCAACATTTTCTATGTTTCGATGCATGTTTCCATCATTTTAATGCATATTTTCTCGTTACGATCAACATTTCCTTCGTTTCGATGCATATTTTCATCATTTTGATGCTAGTTTTCTCGTTATGATCAACATTTCCTTCTTTTCGATGCATATTTACTTCATTTTGATGCTCATTTTCTCATGACGATCAACATTTCCCTAGTTTCGATGCATATTTCCATCATTTTGATGCTATTTTCTCCGTATGATCAACATTTTCTTTGTTTTAATGCATATTTCTTCGTTTTGATGCTCATTTTCTCGTTACAATTAACATTTCCTTCATTTCGATGCATATTTCTTCGTTTTGATGCTCATTTTCTCGTTACAATCAACATTTTCTTCATTTCGATGCATATTTCCATCATTTAGATGCTCGTTTTCTCGTTACGATCAACATTTCCCATTGTTTCGATGCATATTTCCATTATTTTGATGCTCATTTTCTCGTTACGATCAACATTTCCTTCTTTTCGATGCATATTTCCATTATTTTGAAGCTCATTTTCTTGATATGATCAACATTTTCTTCGTTTCGATGCATATTTCCATCATTTTGATGCATATTTTCTCGTTACGATCAACATTTCCTTCGTTTCGATGCATATTTTCATCATTTTGATGCTCGTTTTCTCGTTATGATAAACATTTCCTTCTTTTCGATGCATATTTCCATTATTTTGATGCTCATTTTCTCGTTACGATCAACATTTCCTTCGTTTCGATGCATATTTTCATCATTTTGATGCTCGTTTTCTCGTTATGATCAACATTTCCTTCTTTTCGATGCATATTTCCATTATTTTGATGCTCGTTTTCTCGTTACGATCAACATTTCCTTCTTTTCGATGCATATTTCTTCATTCTGATGCACATTTTCTCGTAACGATCAACATTTCTTTCATTTTGATACATATTTTCATCATTTTTATGCTCGTTTTCTCATTATGATTAATATTTTCTTTGTTTCAATGCTTATTTCCTTTATTTTGATGCATATTTTCTCGTTACGATCAATATTTCCTTCATTAAGATGCTCGTTTTCTCGTTATGATCAACATTTCCTTATTTTCGATGCATATTTCAATCATTTTGATGGTCATTTTCTCAATATGATCAATATTTCTTCGTTTCGATGCATATTTCCATCATTTTGATGCATATTTTCTCGTTACGATCAACATTTCCTTCGTTTCGATGCATATTTTCATCATTTTGATGCTCATTTTCTCGTTATGATCAACATTTCCTTCTTTTCGATGCATATTTCCATTATTTTGATCATAACGAGAAAACGAGCATCAAAATGATGAAAATATGCATCGAAACGAAGGAAATGTTGATCGTAACGAGAAAATATACATCAAAATGATGGAAATATGCATCGAAACAAAGAAAATACTGATCATATTGAGAAAATGA
Source organism: Pogostemon cablin (assembly GCA_023678885.1). NCBI lineage: Eukaryota > Viridiplantae > Streptophyta > Magnoliopsida > Lamiales > Lamiaceae > Pogostemon > Pogostemon cablin. The sequence continues at coordinate 123,091 of JAHCLQ010000770.1, forward strand.
GCATCAAAATGATTGAAATATGCATCGAAAAGAAGGAAATGTTGATCATAACGAGAAAACGACCATCTAAATGAAGGAAGTATTGATCGTAACGAGAAAATGTGCATCAAAATGAAGGAAATATGCATCAAAACAAAGAAAATGTTAATCATAATTAGAAAACGAGAATAAAAATGATGAAAATATGTATCGAAACGAAGGACATGTTGATCATAACGAGAAAATGAGCATCAAAATGAAGAAATATGCATCGAAACGAAGAAAATATTGATCATATCGAGAAAATGAGCATCAAAATAATGGAAATATGCATCGAAAAGAAGGAAAATGTTGATCGTAACGAGAAAACGAGCATCAAAATAATGGAAATATGCATCGAAAAGAAGGAAATGTTGATCGTAACGAGAAAACGAGCATCAAAATAATGGAAATATGCATCGAAAAGAAGGAAATGTTGATCATAACGAGAAAACGAGCATCAAAATGATGAAAATATGCATCGAAACGAAGGAAATGTTGATCGTAACGAGAAAATATGCATCAAAATGATGGAAATATGCATCAAAACGAAGAAAATGTTGATCATATCGAGAAAATGAGCTACAAAATAATGGAAATATGCATCGAAAAGAAGGAAATGTTGATCGTAACGAGAAAATGAGCATCAAAATAATGGAAATATGCATCGAAAAGAAGGAAATGTTGACCATAACGAGAAAATGAACGTCAAAATGATGAAAATATGCATCGAAACAATGGGAAATGTTGATCGTAACGAGAAAACGAGCTTCTAAATGATGGAAATATGCATCAAAACGAAGAAAATGTTGTTTGTAACGAGAAAATGAGCATCAAAACGAAGAAATATGCATCGAAACGAAGGAAATGTTAATTGTAACGAGAAAATGAGCATCAAAACAAAGATATATGCATTAAAACAAAGAAAATGTTGATCATACCGAGAAAATGAGCATCAAAATGATGGAAATATGCATCGAAACTAGGGAAATGTTGATCGTCATGAGAAAATGTGCATCAAAATGAAGGAAATATACATCGAAAAGAAGGAAATGTTGATCATAACGAGAAAACTAGCATCAAAATTATGAAAATATGCATCGAAACGAAGGAAATGTTGATCGTAACGAGAAAATATGCATTAAAATGATGGAAATATGCATCGAAACGTAGAAAATGTTGATCATATCGAGAAAATGAGCATCAAAATGATTGAAATATGCATCGAAAAGAAGGAAATATTGATCATAACGAGAAAACGAGCATCTAAATGAAGAAAATATGCCTCTAAACGAAGGAAATATTGATTGTAACGAGAAAATGAGCATCAAAACGAAGAAATATGTATCAAAACGAAGGAAATATTGATTGTAACTAGAAAATGAGCATCAAAATGAAGAAATATGCATCGAAACGAATAAAATATTGATCATATGGAGAAAATGAGCAACAGAATGATGGAAATATGCATCGAAACAAGGGAAATGTTGATCGTCATGAGAAAATGAGCATCAAAATGAAGGAAATATGCATCGAAAAGAAGGAAATGTTGATCATAACGAGAAAACGAGCATCAAAATGAAGAAAATATGCATCGAAACAAAGGAAATGTTGATCGTAACGAGAAAATATGCATCAAAATAATGGAAATATGCATCGAAACGAAGGAAATATTGATCGTTACGATCAATATTTCCTTCATTTAGATGCTCGTTTTCTCGTTATGATCAACATTTCCTTCTTTTCGATTCATATTTCAATCATTTTGATGCTCATTTTCTCAATATGATCAATATTTTCTTCGTTTCGATGCATATTTCCATCATTTTGATGCATATTTTCTCGTTACGATCAACATTTCCTTCGTTTCGATGCATAATTTCATCATTTTGATGCTCGTTTTCTCGTTATGACCAACATTTACTTCTTTTCGATGCATATTTCCATTATTTTGATGCTCGTTTTCTCGTTACGATCAACATTTCCTTCTTTTCGATGTATATTTCTTCATTTTGATGCACATTTTCTCGTAACGATCAACATTTCTTTCATTTTGATACATATTTTCATCATTTTTAGCTCGTTTTCTCATTATGATTAACATTTTCTTTGTTTCTATGCATATTTCCTTCATTTTGATGCATATTTTCTCGTTACGATCAATATTTCCTTCATTTAGATGCTCGTTTTCTCGTTATGATCAACATTTCCTTCTTTTCAATGCATATATCAATAATTTGATGCTTATTTTCTCGATATGATCAATATTTTCTTCGTTTCGATGCATATTTCCATCATTTTGATGCATATTTTCTCGTTACGATCAACATTTCCTTCGTTTCGATGCATATTTTCTTCATTTTGATGCTCGTTTTCTCGTTATGATCAACATTTCCTTCTTTTCTATGCATATTTCCTTCATTTTGATGCTCATTTTTTCATGACGATCAATATTTCCCTAGTTTCGATGCATATTTCCATCATTTTGTTGCTCATTTTCTCGATATGATCAATATTTTATTCGTTTCGATGCATATTTCTTCATTTAGATGCTCATTTTCTAGTTACAATCAATATTTCCTTCGTTTTGATACATATTTCTTCGTTTTGATGCTCATTTTCTCGTTACAATCAATATTTCCTTCGCTTAGAGGCATATTTTCTTCATTTAGATGCTCGTTTTCTCGTTATGATCAATATTTCCTTCTTTTCGATGCATATTTCAATCATTTTGATGCTCATTTTCTCTATATGATCAACATTTTCTATGTTTCGATGCACATTTCCATCATTTTAATGCATATTTTCTCGTTACGATCAACATTTCCTTCGTTTCGATGCATATTTTCATCATTTTGATGCTAGTTTTCTCGTTATGATCAACATTTCCTTCTTTTCGATGCATATTTCCTTCATTTTGATGCTCATTTTCTCATGACGATCAACATTTCCCTAGTTTCGATGCATATTTCCATCATTTTGATGGTCATTTTCTCGGTATGATCAACATTTTCTTTGTTTTAATGCATATTTCTTTGTTTTGATTCTCATTTTCTCGTTACAATTAACATTTCCATCGTTTCGATGCATATTTCTTTGTTTTGATTCTCATTTTCTCGTTACAATTAACATTTCCATCGTTTCGATGCATATTTCATCATTTTGATGCTCGTTTTCTCGTTATGATAAACATTTCCATCTTTTCGATGCATATTTCCATTATTTTGATGCTCGTTTTCTCGTTACGATCAACATTTCCTTCGTTTCGATGCATATTTTCATCATTTTGATGCTCGTTTTCTCGTTATGATCAACATTTCCTTCTTTTCGATGCATATTTCTATTATTTTGATGCTCGTTTTCTTGTTACGATCAACATTTCCTTCTTTTCGATGCATATTTCCAATATTTTGATGCTCATTTTCTCGATACGATCAACATTTTCTTCGTTTCGATGCATATTTCCATCATTTTGATGCATATTTTCTTGTTACGATCAATAATCCTTCGTTTCGATGCATATTTTTATCAATTTAATGCTCGTTTTCTCGTTATGATCAACATTTCCTTCTTTTCGATACATATTTCCACTATTTTGATGCTCGTTTTCTCGTTATGATCAACATTTCCTTCTTTTCGATGCATATTTCCATTATTTTGATGCTCATTTTCTCGATATGATCAATATTTTCTTTGTTTCGATGCATATTTCTTCATTTTGATGATCATTTTCTCATTACGATCAACATTTCCTTCGTTTCGATACATATTTTCATCATTTTTATGCTCGTTTTCTCATTATGATTAACATATTCTTTGTTTCGATGCATATTTCCTTCATTTTGATGCATATTTTCTCATTACGATCAATACTTCATTCATTTATATGCTCGTTTTCTAGTTATGATCAATATTTCCTTCTTTTTGATTCATATTTCAATCATTTTGATGCTCATTTTCTCAATATGATCAATATTTTTTTCGTTTCGATGCATATTTCTATCATTTTGATGCATATTTTCTCGTTACGATCAACATTTCCTTCGTTTCGATGCATATTTTCATCATTTTGATGCTCATTTTCTCGTTATGATCAACATTTCCTTCTTTTCGATGCATATTTCCATTATTTTGATGCTCGTTTTCTCGTTAAGATCAACATTTCCTTCATTTCGATGCATATTTCCATTATTTTGATGCTCATTTTCTAGATATGATCAATATTTTCTTCGTTTCGATGCATATTTCTTCATTTTGATGCTCATTTTATCGTTACGATCAACATTTCCTTCGTTTCGATACATATTTTCATCATTTTTATGCTCGTTTTCTCATTATGATTAACATTTTCTTTGTTCCGATGCATATTTCCTTCATTTTGATGCACATTTTCTCGTAACGATCAACATTTCTTTCATTTTGATACATATTTTCATCATTTTTATGCTCGTTTTCTCATTATGATTAACATTTTCTTTGTTTCGATGCATATTTCCTTCATTTTGATGCATATTTTCTCGTTACAATCAATATTTCCTTCATTTAGATGCTCGTTTTCTCGTTATGATCAACATTTCCTTCTTTTCAATGCATATATCAATAATTTGGTGCTTATTTTCTCGATATGATCAATATTTTCTTCGTTTCGATGCATATTTCCATCATTTTGATGCATATTTTCTCGTTACGATCAACATTTCCTTCGTTTCGATGCATATTTTCTTCATTTTGATGCTCGTTTTCTCGTTATGATCAACATTTCCTTCTTTTCGATGCATATTTCCTTCATTTTGATGCTCATTTTCTCATGACGATCAACATTTCCCTAGTTTCGATGCATATTTCCATCATTTTGTTGCTCATTTTCTCGATATGATCAATATTTTATTCGTTTCGATGCATATTTCTTCATTATGATGCTCATTTTCTAGTTACAATCAATATTTCCTTTGTTTTGATACATATTTCTTCGTTTTGATGCTCATTTTCTCGTTACAATCAATATTTCCTTCGTTTAGAGGCATATTTTCTTCATTTAGATGCTCGTTTTCTCGTTATGATCAATATTTCCTTCTTTTCGATGCATATTTCAATCATTTTGATGCTCATTTTCTCGATATGATCAACATTTTCTATGTTTCGATGCATATTTCCATCATTTTAATGCATATTTTCTCGTTACGATCAACATTTCCTTCGTTTCGATGCATATTTTCATCATTTTGATGCTAGTTTTCTCGTTATGATCAACATTTCCTTCTTTTCGATGCATATTTCCTTCATTTTGATGCTCATTTTCTCATGACGATCAACATTTCCCTAGTTTCGATGCATATTTCCATCATTTTGATGCTCATTTTCTCGGTATGATCAACATTTTCTTTGTTTTAATGCATATTTCTTTATTTTGATTCTCATTTTCTCGTTACAATTAACATTTCCTTCGTTTCGATGCATATTTCTTCGTTTTGATGCTCATTTTCTCGTTACAATCAACATTTTCTTCGTTTCAATGCATATTTCCATCATTTAGAAGCTCGTTTTCTCGTTACGATCAACATTTCTCATTTTTTCGATGCATATTTTCATCATTTTGACATTCGTTTTCTCGTTATGGTCAACATTTCCTTCTTTTAGATGCATATTTTCATTATTTTGATGCTCATTTTCTCGTTACGATCAACATTTCCTTCTTTTCGATGCATATTTCCATTACTTTGAAGCTCATTTTCTCGATATGATCAACATTTTCTTCGTTTCGATGCATATTTCCATCATTTTGATGCATATTTTCTCGTTACGATCAATATTTCCTTCGTTTCGATGCATATTTTCATCATTTTGATGCTCGTTTTCTCGTTATGATAAACATTTCCATCTTTTCGATGCATATTTCCATTATTTTGATGCTCGTTTTCTCGTTACGATCAACATTTCCTTCGTTTCGATGCATATTTTCATCATTTTGATGCTCGTTTTCTCGTTATGATCAACATTTCCTTCTTTTCGATGCATATTTCTATTATTTTGATGCTCGTTTTCTTGTTACGATCAACATTTCCTTCTTTTCGATGCATATTTCCAATATTTTGATGCTCATTTTCTCGATACGATCAACATTTTCTTCGTTTCGATGCATATTTCCATCATTTTGATGCATATTTTCTCGTAACGATCAATATTCCTTCGTTTCGATGCATATTTTTATCAATTTAATGCTCGTTTTCTCGTTATGATCAACATTTCCTTCTTTTCGATTCATATTTCCATTATTTTGATGCTCGTTTTCTCGTTACGATCAACATTTCCTTCTTTTCGATGCATATTTCCATTATTTTGATGCTCATTTTCTCGATATGATCAATATTTTCTTTGTTTCGATGCATATTTCTTCATTTTGATGATCATTTTCTCATTACGATCAACATTTCCTTCGTTTCGATACATATTTTCATCATTTTTATGCTCGTTTTGTCATTATGATTAACATTTTCTTTGTTTCGATGCATATTTCCTTCATTTTTATGCACATTTTCTCATTACGATCAATACTTCATTCATTTATATGCTTGTTTTCTAGTTATGATCAATATTTCCTTCTTTTTGATTCATATTTCAATCATTTTGATGCTCATTTTCTCAATATGATCAATATTTTTTTCGTTTCGATGCATATTTCCATCATTTTGATGCATATTTTCTCGTTACGATCAACATTTCCTTCGTTTCGATGCATATTTTCATCATTTTGATGCTCATTTTCTCGTTATGATCAAAATTTCCTTCTTTTCGATGCATATTTCCATTATTTTGATGCTCGTTTTCTCGTTAAGATCAACATTTCCTTCTTTTCGATGCATATTTCCATTATTTTGATGCTCATTTTCTAGATATGATCAATATTTTCTTCGTTTCGATGCATATTTCTTCATTTTGATGCTCATTTTATCGTTACGATCAACATTTCCTTCGTTTCGATACATATTTTCATCATTTTTATGCTCGTTTTCTCATTATGATTAACATTTTCTTTGTTTCGATGCATATTTCCTTCATTTTGATGCACATTTTCTCGTTACGATCAATATTTCCTTCATTTAGATTCTCGTTTTCTCGTTATGATCAACATTTCCTTCTTTTCGATTCATATTTCAATCATTTTGATGCTCATTTTCTCAATATGATCAATATTTTCTTCGTTTCGATGCATATTTCCATCATTTTGATGCATATTTTCTCGTTACGATCAACATTTCCTTCGTTTCGATGCATAATTTCATCATTTTGATGCTCGTTTTCTCGTTATAATCAACATTTCCTTCTTTTCGATGCATATTTCCATTATTTTGATGCTCGTTTTCTCGTTACGATCAACATTTCCTTCTTTTCGATGTATATTTCTTCATTTTGATGCATATTTTCTCGTAACGATCAACATTTCTTTCATTTTGATACATATTTTCATCATTTTTATGCTCGTTTTCTCATTATGATTAACATTTTCTTTGTTTCGATGCATATTTCCTTCATTTTGATGGATATTTTCCTCTTGTCTATTTCAGATTCTGAGCTTGTGAAAACTTCTTCTAAATCAGAACTTGAATTAGAATCATTTGAATATTCATTTTGAGCATTAAAACGAAGAAATATGCATCAAAACAAAGGAAATATTGATTGTAACTAGAAAATGAGCATCAAAATGAAGAATTATGCATCGAAACGAAGAAAATATTGATCATATAGAGAAAATGAGCAACAAAATGAGGGAAATATGCATCGAAACTAGGGAAATGTTGATCGTCATGAGAAAATGAACATCAAAATAAAGGAAATATGCATCGAAAAGAAGGAAATGTTGATCATAACAAGAAAACGAGCATCAAAATGATGAAAATATGCATCGAAACGAAGAAAATGTTGATCGTAACGAGAAAATATGCATCAAAATGATGGAAATATGCATCGAAACGAAGAAAATATTGATCATATTGTGAAAATGAGCATCAAAATTATTGAAATATGCATCGAAAAGAAGGAAATGTTGATCATATTGATTGTAACTAGAAAATGAGCATCAAAATGAAGAAATATGCATCGAAACGAAGAAAATATTGATCATATAGAGAAAATGAGCAACAAAATGAGGGAAATATGCATCGAAACTAGGGAAATGTTGATCGTCACGAGAAAATGAACATCAAAATAAAGGAAATATGCATTGAATTTCGATGCATATTTCCATTATTTTGATGCTCATTTTCTCGATACGATCAACATTTTCTTCGTTTCGATGCATATTTCCATCATTTTGATGCATATTTCAATCATTTAGATGCTCATTTTCTCGATATGATCAACATTTTCTTCGTTTCGATGCATATTTCCATCATTTTAATGCATATTTTCTCGTTACGATCAACATTTCCTTCGTTTTGATGCATATTTTCATCATTTTGATGCTCGTTTTCTCGTTATGATCAACATTTCCTTCTTTTCGATGCATATTTCCTTCATTTTGATGCTCATTTTCTCATGACGATCAACATTTCCCTAGTTTCGATGCATATTTCCATCATTTTGATGCATATTTTCTCGTTACGATCAACATTTCCTTCGTTTCGATGCATATTTCTTCGTTTTGATGCTCGTTTTCTCGTTACAATTAACATTTCCTTCGTTTCGATGCATATTTTTTCGTTTTGATGTTCATTTTCTCGTTACAATTAACACTTTCTTCGCTTCAATGCATATTTTCATCATTTAGATGCTCATTTTCTCGTTACAATCAACATTTCCCATTGTTTCAATGCATATTTTCATCATTTTGATGCTCGTTTTCTCGTTACGATCAACATTTCCCATTGTTTCCACGCATATTTTCATCATTTTGACGCTCGTTTTCTCGTTACGATCAACATTTCCTTATTTTCGATGCATATTTCCATTATTTTGATGCTCGTTTTCTCGTTACTATCAACATTTCCTTCTTTTCGATGCATATTTCCATCATTTTGATGCTCATTTTCTCGATATGATCAATATTTTCTTCGTTTCGATGCATATTTCCATCATTTTGATGCATATTTTCTCGTTACGATCAACATTTCCATCGTTTCAATGAATATTTTCATCATTTTGATACTCGTTTTCTCGTTATGATCAACATTTCCTTCTTTTCGATGCATATTTCCATTATTTTGATGCTCGTTTTCTCGTTACGATCAACATTTCCTTCTTTTCGATGCATATTTCCATTATTTTAATGCTCATTTTCTCGATATGATCAATATTTTCTTCGTTTCGATGCATATTTCTTCATTTTGATGCTCATTTTATCGTTACGATCAACATTTCCTTCGTTTCGATACATATTTTCATCATTTTTATGCTCGTTTTCTAATTATGATTAACATTTTCTTTGTTTCGATGCATATTTCCTTCATTTTGATGCACACTTTCTCGTTACGATCAATATTTCCTTCTTTTAGATGCTTGTTTTCTCGTTATGATCAACATTTCGTTCTTTTCGATTCATATTTCAATCATTTTGATGCTCATTTTCTCAATATGATCAATATTTTCTTCGTTTCGATGCATATTTCCATCATTTTGATGCATATTTTCTCGTTACGATGAACATTTCCTTCGTTTCGATGCATATTTTCATCATTCTGATGCTCGTTTTCTCGTTATGATCAACATTTCCTTCTTTTCGATGCATATTTCCACTATTTTGATGCTCGTTTTCTCGTTACGATCAACATTTCCTTCTTTTCGATGCATGTTTCCATTATTTTGATGCTCATTTTCTCGATATGATCAACATTTTCTTCGTTTCGATGCATATTTCTACATTTTGATGCTCATTTTCTCGTAACGATCAACATTTCTTTCATTTTGATACATATTTTCATCATTTTTATGCTCGTTTTCTCATTATGATTAACATTTTCTTTGTTTCGATGCACATTTCCTTCATTTTGATGCATATTTTCTCGTTACGATCAATATTTCCTTCATTTAGATGCTCGTTTTCTCGTTATGATCAACATTTCCTTCTTTTCAATGCATATTTCAATTATTTTGATGCTCGTTTTCTCGATATGATCAATATTTTCTTCGTTTCAATGCATATTTCCATAAGCCTAACTGCCACTTAAAACCATGGTATCAAGTAGAAGGTTTGCCCTGGCTTTAAAGCCCTCACAACTGCAGAGCAGTTCCGATGTGGGACAAGGTACACAACCTTGCAACACGACCCTGGCCACTACCGGGCCCAAGGGACCACCCACTACCGGCTCTGATACCAATTGGAAGCATCCGCTCGCAAAGCCTAACTGCCACTTAAAACTTCGATGCATATTTCCTTCATTTTGATGCTCATTTTCTCATGACGATCAATATTTCCTTCGTTTCGATGCATATTTTCATCATTTTGATGCTAGTTTTCTCATTATGATCAACATTTCCTTCTTTTCGATGCATATTTCCATCATTTAGATGCTCGTTTTCTCGTTACGATCAACATTTCCAATTGTTTCGATGCATATTTTCATCATTTTGACGCTCGTTTTCTCGTTATGGTCAACATTTCCTTCTTTTCGATGCATATTTCCATTATTTTTATGCTCGTTTTCTCGTTACGATCAACATTTCCTTCTTTTCGATGCATATTTCCATTATTTTGAAGCTCATTTTCTCGATATGATCAACATTTTCTTCGTTTCGATGCATATTTCCATCATTTTGATGCATATTTTCTCGTTACGATCAACATTTCCTTCGTTTCGATGCATATTTTCATCATTTTGATGCTCGTTGTCTCGTTATGATCAACATTTCCTTCTTTTCGATGCATATTTCCATTATTTTGATGCTAGTTTTCTCGTTACGATCAACATTTCCTTCTTTCCGATGCATATTTCCATTATTTTGATGCTCATTTTCTCGATATGAACAATATTTTCTTCGTTGCGATGCATATTTATTCATTTTGATGCTCATTTTCTCGATACGATCAACATTTCCTTCGTTTCGATACATATTTTCATCATTTTTATGCTCGTTTTCTCATTATAATTAACATTTTCTTTGTTTCGATGCATATTTCCTTCATTTTGATGCACATTTTCTCGTTACGATCAATATTTCTTTCATTTAGATTCTCGTTTTCTCGTTATGATCAACATTTCCTTCTTTTCGATGCATATTTCAATCATTTTGATGCTCATTTTCTCAATATGATCAATATTTTCTTCGTTTCGATGCATATTTCCATCATTTTGATGCATATTTTCTCGTTACGATCAACATTTCCTTCGTTTCGATGCATATTTTCATCATTTTGATGCTCGTTTTCTCGTTATGATCAACATTTCCTTCTTTTCGATGCATATTTCCATTATTTTGATGCTCGTTTTCTTGTTACGATCAACATTTCCTTCTTTTCGATGCATATTTACATCATTTTGATAAATATTTTCTCGTTACGATCAATATTCCTTCATTTCGATGCATATTTTTATCAATTTGATGCTTGTTTTCTAGTTATGATCAACATTTCCTTCTTTTCGATGCATATTTCCATTATTTTGATGCTAGTTTTCTCGTTATGATCAACATTTCATTCTTTTCGATGCATATTTCCATTATTTTTATGCTCATTTTCTCGATATGATCAATATTTTCTTCGTTTCGATGCATATTTCTTCATTTTGATCTTTTTCTCATTACGATCAACATTTCCTTCGTTTCGATACATATTTTCATCATTTTTATGATCGTTTTCTTATTATGATTAACATTTTCTTTGTTTCGATGCATATTTCCTTTATTTTGATGCATATTTTCTCGTTACGATCAATATTTCCTTCATTTAGATGCTCGTTTTCTCGTTATGATCAACATTTCCTTCTTTTCAATGCATATTTCAATAATTTTGATGCTTATTTTCTCGATATGATCAATATTTTCTTCGTTTCGATGCATATTTCCATCATTTTGATGCATATTTTCTCGTTACGATCAACATTTCCTTCGTTTCGATGCATATTTTTTTCATTTTGATGCTCGTTTTATCGTTATGATCAATATTTCCTTCTTTTCGATACATATTTCCTTCATTTTGATGCTCATTTTCTCATGACGATCAACATTTCCCTAGTTTCGATGCATATTTCCATCATTTTGCTGCTCATTATCTCGATATGATCAATATTTTATTCGTTTCGATGCATATTTCTTCATTTTGATGCTCATTTTCTAGTTACAATCAATATTTCCTTCGTTTTGATACATATTTCTTCGTTTTGATGCTCATTTTCTCGATATGATCAATATTTTCTTCGTTTCGATGCATATTTCCATCATTTTGATGCATATTTTCTCGTTACGATCAACATTTCCTTCGTTTCGATGCATATTTTCATCATTTTGATGCTCGTTTTCTCGTTATGATCTACATTTCCTTCTTTTCGATGCATATTTCCATTATTTTGATGCTCGTTTTCTCATTACGATCAACATTTCCTTCTTTTCGATGCATATTTCCATTATTTTGATGCTCATTTTCTCGATATGATCAATATTTTCTTCGTTTCGATGCATATTTCTTAATTTTGATGCTCATTTTCTCGTTACGATAAATATTTTCTTCGTTTCGATACATATTTTCATCATTTTTATGCTCGTTTTCTCATTATGATTAACATTTTCTTTTTTCGATGCATATTTCCTTCATTTTGATGCACATTTTCTCGTTACGATCAATATTTCCTTCATTTAGATACTCGTTTTCTCGTTATGATCAACATTTCCTTCTTTTCGATGCATATTTCAATTATTTTGATACTCGTTTTCTCAATATGATCGACATTTTCTACGTTTCGATGCATATTTCCATCATTTTGATGCATATTTTATCGTTATAATCAACATTTCCTTCGTTTTGATGCATATTTTCATCATTTTGATGCTCGTTTTCTCGTTATGATCAACATTTCCTTCTTTTCGATGCATATTTTTTCGTTTTGATGCTCATTTTCTCGTTACAATTAACATTTCCTTCGTTTCAATGCATATTTCTTCGTTTTGATGCTCATTTTCTCGTTACAATCAACATTTCCTTCATTTCGATGCATATTTCCATCATTTAGATGCTCGTTTTCTCGTTACGATCAACATTTCCCATTGTTTCGATACATATTTTCATCATTTTGACGCTCGTTTTCTCGTTATGATCAACATTTCCTTCTTTTCGATGCATATTTCCATTATTTTGATGCTCGTTTTCTTGTTACGATCATCATTTCCTTCTTTTCGATGCATGTTTCCATTATTTTGATGCTCATTTTCTCGATATGATCAACATTTTCTTCGTTTCGATGCATATTTCTACATTTTGATGCTCATTTTCTCGTAACGATCAACATTTCTTTCATTTTGATACATATTTTCATCATTTTTATGCTCGTTTTCTCATTATGATTAACATTTTCTTTGTTTCGATGCATATTTCCTTCATTTTGATGCATATTTTCTCGTTACGATCAATATTTCCTTCATTTAGATGCTCGTTTTCTCGTTATGATCAACATTTCCTTCTTTTCAATGCATATTTCAATAATTTTGATGCTTATTTTCCCGATATGATCAATATTTTCTTCGTTTCGATGCATATTTCCATCATTTTGATGAATATTTTCTCGTTACGATCAACATTTCCTTCGTTTCGATGCATATTTTCTTCATTTTGATTCTCGTTTTCTCGTTATGATCAACATTTCCTTCTTTTCGATGCATATTTCCTTCATTTTGATGCTCATTTTCTCATGACGATCAACATTTCCCTAGTTTCGATGCATATTTCCACCATTTTGTTGCTCATTTTCTCGATATGATCAATATTTTGTTCGTTTCGATGCATATTTCTTCATTTTGTTGCTCATTTTCTAGTTACAATCAATATTTCCTTCGTTTTGATACATATTTCTTCGTTTTGATGCTCATTTTCTCGTTACAATCAATATTTCCTTCGTTTTGATGCATATTTCCTTCATTTAGATGCTCGTTTTCTCGTTATGATCAATATTTCCTTCTTTTCGATGCATATTTCAATAATTTTGATGCTCATTTTCTCGATATGATCAACATTTTCTACGTTTCGATGCATATTTCCATCATTTTAATGCATATTTTCTCGTTACGATCAACATTTCCTTCGTTTCGATGCATATTTTCATCATTTTGATGCTAGTTTTCTCATTATGATCAACATTTCCTTCTTTTCGATGCATATTTCCGTCATTTAGATGCTCGTTTTCTCGTTACGATCAACATTTCCAATTGTTTCGATGCATATTTTCATCATTTTGACGCTCGTTTTCTCGTTATGGTCAACATTTCCTTCTTTTCGATGCATATTTCCATTATTTTTATGCTCGTTTTCTCGTTACGATCAACATTTCCTTCATTTCGATGCATATTTCTTCATTTTGATGCTCATTTTACCGTTACGATCAACATTTCCTTCGTTTCGATACATATTTTCATCATTTTTATGCTCGTTTTCTCATTATGATTAACATTTTCTTTGTTTCGATGCATATTTCCTTCATTTTGATGCATATTTTCTCGTTACGATCAATATTTCCTTCATTTAGATTCTCGTTTTCTCGTTATGATCAACATTTCCTTCTTTTCGATTCATATTTCAATCATTTTGATGCTCATTTTCTCAATATGATCAATATTTTCTTCGTTTCGATGCATATTTCCATCATTTTGATGCATATTTTCTCGTTACGATCAACATTTCCTTCGTTTCGATGCATAATTTCATCATTTTGATGCTCGTTTTCTCGTTATGATCAATATTTCCTTCTTTTCGATGCATATTTCCATTATTTTGATGCTCGTTTTCTCGTTACGATCAACATTTCCTTCTTTTCGATGTATATTTCTTCATTTTGATGCATATTTTCTCGTAACGATCAACATTTCTTTCATTTTGATACATATTTTCATCATTTTTATGCTCGTTTTCTCATTATGATTAACATTTTCTTTGTTTCGATGCATATTTCCTTCATTTTGATGGATATTTTCCTCTTGTCTATTTCAGATTCTGAGCTTGTGAAAACTTCTTCTAAATCAGAACTTGAATTAGAATCATTTGAATATTCATTTTGAGCATTAAAACGAAGAAATATGCATCAAAACAAAGGAAATATTGATTATAACTAGAAAATGAGCATCAAAATGAAGAATTATGCATCGAAACAAAGAAAATATTGATCATATAGAGAAAATGAGCAACAAAATGAGGGAAATATGCATCGAAACTAGGGAAATGTTGATCGTCATGAGAAAATGAACATCAAAATAAAGGAAATATGCATCGAAAAGAAGGAAATGTTGATCATAACAAGAAAACGAGCATCAAAATGATGAAAATATGCATCGAAACGAAGAAAATGTTGATCTTAACGAGAAAATATGCATCAAAATGATGGAAATATGCATCGAAACGAAGAAAATATTGATCATATTGTGAAAATGAGCATCAAAATTATTGAAATATGCATCGAAAAGAAGGAAATGTTGATCATATTGATTGTAACTAGAAAATGAGCATCAAAATGAAGAAATATGCATCGAAACGAAGAAAATATTGATCATATAGAGAAAATGAGCAACAAAATGAGGGAAATATGCATCGAAACTAGGGAAATGTTGATCGTAATGAGAAAATGAACATCAAAATAAAGGAAATATGCATTGAATTTCGATGCATATTTCCATTATTTTGATGCTCATTTTCTCGATACGATCAACATTTTCTTCGTTTCGATGCATATTTCCATCATTTTGATGCATATTTCAATCATTTAGATGCTCATTTTCTCGATATGATCAACATTTTCTTCGTTTCGATGCATATTTCCATCATTTTAATGCATATTTTCTCGTTACGATCAACATTTCCTTCGTTTTGATGCATATTTTCATCATTTTGATGCTCGTTTTCTCGTTATGATCAACATTTCCTTCATTTCGATGCATATTTCCTTCATTTTGATGCTCATTTTCTCATGACGATCAACATTTCCCTAGTTTCGATGCATATTTCCATCATTTTGATGCATATTTTATCGTTACGATCAACATTTCCTTCGTTTCGATGCATATTTCTTCGTTTTGATGCTCGTTTTCTCGTTACAATTAACATTTCCTTCGTTTCGATGCATATTTTTTCGTTTTGATGTTCATTTTCTCGTTACAATTAACACTTTCTTCGCTTCAATGCATATTTTCATCATTTAGATGCTCATTTTCTCGTTACAATCAACATTTCCCATTGTTTCAATGCATATTTTCATCATTTTGATGCTCGTTTTCTCGTTACGATCAACATTTCTCATTGTTTCCACGCATATTTTCATCATTTTGACGCTCGTTTTCTCGTTACGATCAACATTTCCTTATTTTCGATGCATATTTCCATTATTTTGATGCTCGTTTTCTCGTTACTATCAACATTTCCTTCTTTTCGATGCATATTTCCATCATTTTGATGCTCATTTTCTCGATATGATCAACATTTTCTTCGTTTCGATGCATATTTCCATCATTTTGATGCATATTTTCTCGTTACGATCAACATTTCCATCGTTTCAATGAATATTTTCATCATTTTGATACTCGTTTTCTCGTTATGATCAACATTTCCTTCTTTTCGATGCATATTTCCATTATTTTGATGCTCGTTTTCTCGTTACGATCAACATTTCCTTCTTTTCGATGCATATTTCCATTATTTTAATGCTCATTTTCTCGATATGATCAATATTTTCTTCGTTTCGATGCATATTTCTTCATTTTGATGCTCATTTTATCGTTACGATCAACATTTCCTTCGTTTCGATACATATTTTCATCATTTTTATGCTCGTTTTCTAATTATGATTAACATTTTCTTTGTTTCGATGCATATTTCCTTCATTTTGATGCACACTTTCTCGTTACGATCAATATTTCCTTCTTTTAGATGCTTGTTTTCTCGTTATGATCAACATTTCGTTCTTTTCGATTCATATTTCAATCATTTTGATGCTCATTTTCTCAATATGATCAATATTTTCTTCGTTTCGATGCATATTTCCATCATTTTGATGCATATTTTCTCGTTACAATGAACATTTCCTTCGTTTCGATGCATATTTTCATCATTCTGATGCTCGTTTTCTCGTTATGATCAACATTTCCTTCTTTTCGATGCATATTTCCACTATTTTGATGCTCGTTTTCTCGTTACGATCAACATTTCCTTCTTTTCGATGCATGTTTCCATTATTTTGATGCTCATTTTCTCGATATGATCAACATTTTCTTCGTTTCGATGCATATTTCTACATTTTGATGCTCATTTTCTCGTAACGATCAACATTTCTTTCATTTTGATACATATTTTCATCATTTTTATGCTCGTTTTCTCATTATGATTAACATTTTCTTTGTTTCGATGCACATTTCCTTCATTTTGATGCATATTTTCTCGTTACGATCAATATTTCCTTCATTTAGATGCTCGTTTTCTCGTTATGATCAACATTTCCTTCTTTTCAATGCATATTTCAATTATTTTGATGCTCGTTTTCTCGATATGATCAATATTTTCTTCGTTTCAATGCATATTTCCATAAGCCTAACTGCCACTTAAAACCATGGTATCAA